>BGPR01019673.1:0-28899 GCA_013235015.1 Araneus ventricosus
TCATTACTTTCGTTCGGTTACGTATTGCTGTAGCGTATGTGCTCACGAACATAGAGCACATGAGTCCGTGTGATATGCGCTTTTAAAAACCCTTTTTCGATCATCATTGCCAAGCTGAGTTACCTGTTATTAAATAAAAAATTGTAAATCAGCCAATATTAAAATTAAAACCATTTAATCCTCTGTTTAGTTGTGAGGGATACAGGTGTTCTCATTTGTTTTCAAACCTTGTGCGTTAAATTTATTCATTGTTTGAGGTCAAACTTTCGGTACCTGTCCGTTAAACACTCAGGACGATATCACACAAGCATTCAACTTCAACAAGGTTAGTGTACAAGAGATAAGAGAACACAACGGCACAGGCGTCCCTGTGTACCTAACCCGTGAGCAACAGCAATTGACGTTATTGTTTAATAATAATGCTTCCCGTGCAAAAAAAATTATGGCACTTAGTCTTCATTTAATTTTTTTTTATATTTTAAATATTTCAATAATTCATTCTAAAAAATAGTTGAACGCTAGATAAAGCGGATAACTGGTTTTCAGGCATTTCCCAAAAAAAAAGCTTTTTTTAACAGAGATCAAAAGTAACTTATGTTGAATCAATTAATTTAAACCGTATGAGATTATTCCAAAATTTTACCATATAAGAAGAAAAAAAATAAAGTCTTGAATATTTGTCAACGCTAATAATGTGTCATTGGTATTTGCAATGCATTTTCAGTTTCTATTGACGGCATTTTGATAAAAAAAAAGATTCCAAAAGGTTACATTTATAACATGACAAAAGGAGGTCAATTTTCTAGATTAACTATACTTAATACAGCATCTCAGAATTCTTGTCATTGGATTATGGTTCTTTTCCAATCTTTGAAACAACTCTACTATTAATGAGTTTTAATTTTCCAAACACAATAAAATCGAATAAGGATATGAAACCTCTTGATGCCATCAAAAATTTCAGTTTTATATTATACTTATTAAACTTCAAATTTTATTCAGAGATTCCTTCCAACAAAATTAAAAAGAAGAGAAAATCTTATGTTAGGAATCAACGGTACAGGACCAAAAAACAACAAAATCAATGAGTAATAAAAGTAGAAACAATATTGTAGATGAAGTAGTCAAAACTGCCCAAAAATATGATAAAAAATGGCATAATTAAGCCTTTAGTGAGCATTTAACAGGGTTCCCACTATACTTTCCAAACTAAAAATAAGCACCTTTCCAAGACCTTATAAGGACTTAAATAAAATATTATAAAGGCCTTATTTCTCTGTCTCTCACACATACAATTTAATACACGACTTTCAACTAAGTGAGGTGCTTTTACAGTTTAGTTAAACTCATAAGAACAATACTATGTAAAAAACTCAATATTTAAGTCCATTTTTTTTAAATTATACAAAAAATGCCATGTAAAATTTTTTAAATAAGCCCAGTCCCATTTTTAAAAATGTCAGCAGTTAAAATATGGGCATGTATATGCACACGTCAATAATATGTATGCATATTAACAAACATTCTCATCACAGGATGAGCAAAGAAACTGTTCCTTAAACAACAGCTTAAAAATAACTTTAACAAAAAATTGATTAAATGAAATCTAACATAGGGTATTTCCCAATGATATAGATGTTAAGGCTGATTATACATGTATCCACACAAAATTGTCCTAACACTGTTGTCTTCCAATAAAAGATAATATACACTGGGAATTGAAATGCATTAATAAATAAAAGTGTCATTTCAATAGATTTGCACAAAAATTTAAATTTTTTACAAATATATTTTAATGGAAATAAAAAAATATTTTTCATTTATGAGGAAAGGAACTTCCGACTCTTAAGTATTCATATTTCCCAATAACTTAATTGTCAGCTCTATGCATTAATGATGGCAATTTTCCATTCTATATGTAACAAATATTCCTTAAAAGGCATACTAGCCCTGAAATAAATATAACAATTTTTTAAAAAATTCAAATCAAAATGATCTTTTTTCCTGAATAAACACAAAAAATTTCAGGTCAATGGCTGCTTATCTACAATATAAAACAGAAAACACATACATCTGTCTGTCACAACATGAAATTTGTTCATGCCATTCTAAGGTCTATTTCTAGGTCAAATGTACTAATTTCAACTTCAAAAATTAAATAATTCTTAAGATATTTGATGAAATGACAAAAATTAAGCTGAATAGTAGTACATCAACATCAGAGTAAAGACAGCTCCTAAAACTTTATTTTCATTTCACTCGTTGCATCAAAACAAAATTCTATAGATTTTTCTCTTCAAAGAATATACTAGTTTCTCAGAGAGCAATAATAATAGATAGTAAAACGAATTATGTTGTACTACATAAAACAATCATAACAAAAGAAGACTGCCAATTTATTTATTAGTTAAAAGTTATACACAAAATAAGATAACTTATGTCTCATATATAAATCAGAATATCTATAAGGAAAACTGCTTTTATAAATACATTTGAATTCAAAATCAGTGTTACATGTATGCAATTACTGATAGTTATTATTTTCCAGCATCATACCTTCCTTAAAAATAATGTCTTAAGTTTCATACGGAATAGCATTAAAATCTGAAGTTACGTTCAGTTTCATAACACGCTTATAAAATCATTGACGCCCACATTTTAAATCCTAAATGTCGATTAATAAATCGAGGTTATGGTAGTTTTAGCTGCAATGGAATAAAAGTAATAAATTTAGCGTTCAAGTTTCAACTTTAACAACACAGCGCTGGAATCTTATGTTGATGTTATGTCACGTGCACTGAAAAATCTCCGTTTCTCCCGAACGCTAGAAAATTCCCTATTTTTTTCCCTATGTGCAAAATTTTGGTGCTGCCCCTAGAGTCTAGTTTTGCAATATGTCAAGCTGTGACCTTGCATATTTAAGGCGATACCTGACTACGAAACATTTTGCCTTCTTGGGACAGCTGTTTCGAAGGGCCAGTTCCTCCTTCGATGTGTCCTTGAGCGTAGGGGGTTGGGGTGGACGCCCCTTGTTTACGATCTGGCAACCCCCAAAAGGGATGACAGTTGCAATGTGTAATTGCCTTTTAGGCAAAGCAAATAGTTTTTTTGTGTGTGTTTGTATTTTCGCTGTCCTTTCTTTTCCGCATTTTTAGGGTTTAGTGTCTAAAAGTTTTAACTTTGTTCTTAAGATGTTTTTTTAATACCTTTAAGATTCACTGATTGCAGCTTTTTTTCATTGCGTCTATTATTCATTTTGTGGCTGGCCTCTGTAACTGGAGTTTTCACTGTAGTGTGCTTTTCTTATTAATAAATGATAAAAATAGTAATGCAATAGCATTAGTAACGTTCATATAGTAGCGAATAGTGACGTATCTACATAAAATAATAAAGCGTAACAATCTGTGATTTGGGTAGAAATATTAATCCTCGCAATTTTTTTTTATTATATGTCATATGCGTGTCTAGTCATCTGAAGTGTTACCAAATGGAACATAATAAAAATAGTATATAAAAGTATTTTTCTAAATATCTTGCATGATTGTTAGCTCTAAAGTTTAGAAATAGAAAATAAAATATGGAAAAAAGTAATTACATCTGGATCTGAATTCTTTCTGTAATGGGTTAAATGGATTCTTTAAATTACTTAAAAATAAAAAAATTACTTGGGGCTTTGCACCCTTCTCGCTAAAGCTTGCCAACCCACAAGAAGATCGCATTGAAATCCTCCGAGGTTTGCTACGCAAACCCTGCTCGCTCCGCTTGCTACAATGAAGACACTGCGTGCCCTAGCACAATTGTTGTAAAATATTTATATAAATATTATATCTCATGTTCGCTCCGCTCGCCAACCGCCAAGAATCACTTTGTAATTCTTTAGGGATCTTTGTGTGATCCCAGCTCGCTTTGATTGCTCGCCATACATTTATGTGTTTCTGCTAGTATTAGGAAATTATAGGTACATTAATTACTAAAAGTAAATTTAAATTGTCTGAAATTGCATGAACTGGCATGATTAATTCTTCATCATTTTTTTAAATTTTCTTGTAGCAGAGAGATATAGTGTATGTAAATGTTAGAATGGAATCTGAATGTTAAAATATATAATTCTAAGATGTTTAAAAATCAAAATTATTTCCATCAATCAGAAATCAGTCATTTAAAACTTCTTGGCGTACACTTTTGACTATTTCATCAACAGTTTATTTCAACATAACTTCATTCCACCAAAATTTTAAGTTTAAAACTGATAAGATAGCCTTCTCCAAATCTTCAAATTTTTTTTAAAAATAATGGCTTTTTCCACCAAAATTTCAAATATGCCCTCTATTCAATGAAATGCAGTTCTGAAAAGCTTCCCCACATGTATACATTAGGGTGGAGTGAAAATTAAAAAAAAAAATAATAAACAGGTTTTGCGGGGTGTGCAAAAGTTGTGCATTCATAAAACATATTTCCTGTAAAAATTTCAGAATTTTAAAATAAAATTTTGATCGCCCGCCAGGAGGTTGAATCTTTTAAAGAAATAAAAATTGAACATGTTTTTGGAAGAAGTATGAAATTTATTTCTTTAAAACAAATATTTAGCGGGATGCGCAAAATAAAGTATATATTGGTATATCATATTTCCCCCAAAAATTTCAGGATTTTCGAATAAAATTTATATCGCTAGCAAGACGGTCGAAACTTCCAAAAATTTAAATATTTAATGCGTTTTCAATATAATTATTTTTTTTATGATGAAATAATTTCAGCGCACATAAACAAATATAATAAAAGTTCTCTGATTATCTCTGTAAAATTACCTTCTTTAGAAACTTCCGTTCGAAGGTTTCATGTTGCTTCCCCGCGGGCCGCTACTTGACCATGAAGTATGCCATTTTCCGTTTTCATACATTCCCTTCCCTCCCCTCCCAGCCCCATCCAATCACCCATTCCGTAGCTCCTCTATGACCCATTCCTTTAAAATGGAAAATTCAACCGCACGTTGTGGTGACACCACATCATGTATCTATTTTCAGTAATACGTATTACGTAACTGCATTTCATGGCACGTGCGGTCGTGCAGCTGCAGATAAAAGAAAAGCGCGAAAATTGTGACAAAGCAATTTTTACTCAATTACGTTACTGGATTGATTGATTTTTCCGACTACTATTGGCGGTGAGGTGAGCGACTGATTGTGATTCTTCTCGATGTATTGCATGCAAATAAACTTTTAAATATTGATCTGAAATATTATGGAGGGTTCTCAAACAATGGTTCGCCGTAAACCAACAACGAGACAGATTGCGAAATGTCCGAATTTCGGAGATCCGTCAGATGTTCCAGTTAATTCTTTGCCGACAAACTCTGATATATTAAAATGTTTCCTCTTTCATCGTTATGAACTTACAATTACGAAAACACCAACTCATGTCGAGGTTTTAAATATTGTTGCTGAACGCGTAGAAACAATTTGGAATACGGCATCTCTTCGAATAATATGTCACAACACTATTATAAAAAGAATTCTAGAATTGTACGACAGATATATGACTATTCTGAAATCCGTTAAAAGGGAAAAAATAATAGAAACTTTCAAAACAAAGTGCAAAGCTTTCGGGACGAAATGCAGCAAAAATTATTCGACATTTGCCGCTGCAAGTGCCATGACTTTGATATTCGTAGATGTGAAAAGGTCTATAAAGTTCCGAAAGCTAAGAGAGTGTTTCTAAATAACAAAAGGTCAAGCAGAATCATGGAGAGTGGAAGCTCAGATGTAAAAGAGACAAGACGTCTAAGAAAAAGAGAACAGATATGCATCGATCCCGAATCACGTTCCTGCAATTGCCCAGAAGAAGTAGGCAACACATTTGATCTTTTATCAAATGAAAATCATCAAATTCCTAAGACTGCAATAAGTCTGAGCGCTCAAAGTGAAGAGAGAAATGATTCCAGCACAGAAACTGAAGTTGGTTCGAATGTTGCGACTTCCAGATCTGCTGTATGTCAAAACCGTATTCTTTATGCGAGGGTAGCAGAATGTGATCAGTACGGAGAGTCAGATAGAGCGGCTGTCGCTATAGTGAGCGCTGATTTGCAAGATGCAGGACAACTGAAGAATGATGACTTAACTTTCGTAGTTGACCGAAGCAAAATTCGTAGAGAAAGGAAAACAGTCCGAAATGAGTTGAAAAGCGATATCTAATACTGTGGTTAAAATTGTAACGGGAGAAAATACTGCCGAAATATTATCAAAGAAGAATATATTATTATTGTGCCAAAATCAAAATACATCGGCCACATAACGGTTTCAAATAGAGAAACTATCACTATTGCAAAAGGAATTATAGAATTTTTAAAACAAAATGAACAGGGACTGTCTAACTTGAGGGTGATAGGATTCATCCCTGTATTGAATACAGGGGTCCGTCAATACGGAGGTAAATCGTGGAGTTATTCGACGTTTGGAAATGAAATGTGGACGACCCTTACAGTGGGCTGCATATTTGTTGCACGCTAACGAACTGCCGTTAAGGCATTTGCTGCAGACTTTGAATGGTGTGTCGAGTGGACCTAAAGCTTTTTCTGGGTCAATTTTGGCATCGTAATAAAAACTTGTGAAGAACTTGCAATTGTCCCGTTTGAAGCAATAGAAGGAACTTCTCTACCTAAAATGGGTGAATTTCAAATACGTGACCTCAGTGATGACCAAAGGTATTGAAAAGAGATGTTTCAAGCAGTTTAGATGGAAATTGTCCAAATGACTTAGCAAACAAAAAGCCAGGACCTGTTGTTCATTCCAGATGGCTAACGACTGCAAGTCGTATTCTGAGTTTATACGTTTCTGCAAGAAATCCTTCAGATAACTTAGTGATTCTTGTCACTTATATCATGAATGTCTATACCCCAGCCTGGTTTAATATCAAAACGAAATCTTCAATAACAGAAGGCTCACGTCACATCTGGAAAATAATGAAATATGCCAGGTATATGCAGCTAGATGACTTACGTCAAGCGGTTGATGGAGTCCTAAACAGAAACGGTTTTTTTGTGCATAAAGAAAATCTTCTTTTATGTATGTTAACAGATGAAAGACCACATATAAGACTGTTAGCGTAGAAAAGAATTTTAGCATCAAGAAAATAGACACCTGAAGGAGAAAACGTTTTGAGGAAATTTGCAATTCCAGTTTTAAATTTCAATGCATGATGAATTTATTTATATGATTAATGGTTATATTTATATGATAGACTGGAATGAGCCAAAACGCAAACGATATGAACCTCTCCTCACCAAAATCTTACCCGATACGGAAATTGAGACCATCGCGAAGACGGGTAAAGCACCAGATACTTAACTTTTTAAGGTGACTTGCCATTCACAGGAAACGGAATGCTGCGTTCGGCTTGTAACAGAAGTTTCTGGAAAGGTATGCAGCTTAGAAGAAAGACACGGATTTATCCTTGCACGTATGAAAGCGCGACAGGCTATGAAAAAATTCAACACCAAATCTCAATTTAAGATGTGAAGTCTGTAACGTTTTTCTCTATTTTAAATGAGCTGCATTGGTTAAATGTCATAGTCAATCAATTAAAGTTAGAATATATACTTAATACACGTGTCCTGTAATTCCTTATTTGTATATTGTTTATGTATAATGTATACTGTGTATAGAATATAGCAAATTATATAAAAGACCTAAAATCTTCATTTTTTAGTATCGGTTTCATTCTCTTGCAGACAATCAAAATAATTGTTATCATGAACAAAACTTTACAACGAGATTTTGGGCACCATTTTATTCATATCTTTAGGGGGCAAAATGTTTTTAAATATTTGTTTTCTTTTTTGCGTGCATCTCAGAAACACTTCTAATTCAAGAATTTTATAAAAATGTCAACCCCTTGCGGCCGACCAAAATATTATTCAAATAAAATGATATTTCTACAGTAAATGTTTTATATCAGTACACAACTTTTGCGCTCCCCGCTAAAATAGAATTGGAAAAAAAAAAATAAAATTCTATACTTTTCGCTCCACCCAGCATGTATACTGATACATGCTTATTCCAATAATTATTTAGTCAAAAAAGAAATAGTGTTTTTCTCAGTGTAGTCATTTGTGTTTTAAATCGCAGAAAATTCTAGTTGTAGTAGAATGGTGTAACCCATCTCGCAACTTTTTAGCCAAAATGTACAACATAAAGAAATAATGACTTGAAACATGTTCATATTAACTATTCAAAATTAAAAACCTTAATAATTATTTACCCTTAGCATTTTAAAAATGATTAGATAGCCTTTTTCAAACATCGTTTTTCTCCAGCAAAATCTTAAACATGCACTTTTTTAAACGAAATGTTGTTTCCGCACGTGTAAACACACTCACTCCGATCATTATTAAGTGAAGAAAGGTACACTGTTTTTCTCTGGATAGATGGAACTCAGAAAATTTGAGATGTAGAGGTATGAATAAACCAATTTTTCAGAAACTTTTAGCTAAAAAGAACATTCAGTACTAAGCACACATTCATTCATTTGTCTAATCCAAACTGTACGACTCAAACTCATTTAATTCAAACGACCTAACTCAAAAAAAAATTTCGTTGTTTCCGACTTCAAACCAATTCAAGAGTTCCGCCGATTCAAACGTAAACAATCCTCCAAACTTGCGAGCAGTTGCCAAACGGCAATTATCAAATTCGGTCAGATTTTGCGTCCATATAAGCATTTTATATATATCGATTTATTAAAATTATACCGAAAATACAAAAGGAAATTAGGAGGCTTACTTGATCATTCTTCTACATAATCACCAAATCTATTTAGACATCTTTTTAACAGATTGACATTTTTTTGAAGGACCAACTTACTGGCGCAAAAACTGGCCTAATAGGCAGAGACGTGATTTCTACCAAGCCGAGTTAAACAAGTTAGACATGCGTATAAATGCCAAATAGATATGATGATTATGTGGAAAAGTGGTCGGCAAGTATGCCTCTTAATTCCTTTTGTATTTTCTGTCTATTGTTAATGAATAGTTCTTTACTACTTTTATAACCTTTTTCGGATCTATTCTCATACTTCCCAAAGATAATGGATATTGATGAAGGAGATAATATACACGCTAAATTCAATTGAGCGATTTTTGGACTCCAAAAGGGAGCGAATGAAAAAATTCTCTTTTTCTATCTTTTAGTACGAAAAATCGCTCCTTAAAAACACTTTTATCGCCGCAAACCAGTTCCCACTTCCTGTCCGTCAGAAAACAGATCACGGAATCGGAATTCTCCTTCCTAGTTCGATCCTTTACGGAGTGTTTTCTAATTACTGTTTCACTCACGAGGGGGTGTCTGAGAAATCATTGGTTAATATCATCACGTGACCTTTCCTTATCTCTGTTTCTACCGACAAGATCAGCCGACATTTTATTTTATTTTAGCTCGCGTCCTTCATACGCCATAACAGAGGAAGCATTTTGGAGCCAAAAAAAGATTATTAAATCTTTTTAATTAACAACATCGATCCGGAAGGTGGATAGAAGCATTATGACGGGTAAGTAACATTTTCAAATTCTAAAATTGCACTTTAAAGCATTACATAGATCAGATATTTTTCATATGACACCGCTTCACGCCAAATACTTTATCGACTGTGTGTAAAGATTATTAGTAGCTTAACTTCACAATACTCTTTCTGAATTCGTCATTATTTTAATATTTTTCTATTGGAAATTAATAATGAGTCTGATTTTCTAATATGGTAATAACCCCACGTTACGCGATTTTTTTTTTTTTTTTTGCATCGATAGTGTTTAAAAACTGTATTAATTAAACAGTAAAATAAATCAATACTGTTTATTAATTTTTCATTATTTTAATATTTTGGACATTGTTTAATAATTATAAAGTATCTGCAGTTTTTATAAATATTTTTTTGATTTATGTGTTTATTTTGCTTGGATAAAATGTGTACTCATCAGAATTAACTTCCATTAATAAATATTTGAACAACTTGGGGGAATTTTAATTTGCCTGTCCACAAAGTGCTTGTGTTTTGGGAGGCTATTTTAATGGAAGTTTAGTTAATAAATTATATCTATTGCGTATAATATAATTAAAATTACATTTATGCACATTCTGCAAAAACTTTGTTAAATGACCTAATTCCATTCTGAACATATGATCCCTGACATATGTTATACTTGAATGCAAATTTGAAAATTCCCGAGACATTAAAGATAATAAGAGTAAAAATAATAAGACATCTTCATCCTGAATACATTGTTTTGACACTTTATTTTTAGAAAATTATTTATCATTAAAGATTATCCATTAGAAAGTTAAGGAAGAAATTTAAAAAAAAAAATGAAAATTTCATCCCCTGTCATATTAATCACACTTATTTTTATTTTTAATTTAATGTATATGTAAATTTGGTTTCAGCTGTGAATGCATGTTGATCATCCCCGAAGGTCAGCAGAGCTATTTCAGGTCCATGAGCTTGTACACACTAAAGAAATCCAAAATCAATAGAGGATCCTTTTTGGAAAGCCGCAGGTCGAGAACCCTGATACCAGTGATGCACCGGGTATGCATGTTTTAAACGTGTTTTGAAGTGCAACTTTGGGAGAAAAAAGATTGCAAAATTTAATTTGCCTGTCTACAAAATGCTTGTGTTTTGTCAGACTAATCTAATGAAAATTTAATTATCTAACTTATATCTAATACATATAATATAATTAACATTATATCTATGCACATTCTGCAAAACTTTGTTAAATGACCTAATTCCCTTCTGAACATATCCTTGACACATATATTATACTTGAATGCAAATTTTAAAATTCCTGAGACATTAAAAATAATAAGAGATATCTTCATCTTAAATCCTACATTGTTTTATTCCACTTTATTTTTTTGAAAATTATTTATCATTGTAGATTATCCATTAGAAAGTTCAGGAAGAAATTTAAAATAATAAAAATTATCTTTATCCAATGTATTAATCACACTTTTTTTTATCACTTATTATAATTTTTATATATACACTTTTAGAATGTTAATGAGAATTTCTTAATCAATCTGGATTTCTTATAGATTTACTTTCCATTAAGATTATTAAAATTTTTGTCTCTTATTTATGTACCAATTACCTAACTGATCAGGTCATTTATAAGCATAAAACTAGTTATTATTATTAACTGTGCATTGATGAGGTTTCTTAGTTTTAATTTTTCCACTATTGGAATATATTTGGGGGAAGAGATTATTTTGGGTACAATTAGCTTTTACCATTTCTCTCGCATCTTCATACTTCCCTATAAGAATGTACTCTAGATGTTGAACTCAGTGCTGTAGGGTAAATATCTTTATATATTTTAAGAAATTTGATTTTTTTATTGATTTTAGGCTATGCTATTTAATCGACACTGACATTTATAAAATGCGTGGATGACTTGTTTCAAATGCCAAAAAGTTGTTACAGATAGATTCTCTGAAGAAGTAGATAGTAAGACTGAATAAATAAAATTGATTTTTTTCATTGTAGATTAGTAATGAATTTGCTTTAGAAAGTTATATAATGCATAACTTCTTTTCTAAATGTGATTGTTTTTTCATAGTAATATAACTGTGTTTATGTGAACTAATTAAAAAAGAAATATAACTGTGTTTATGTGAACTAATTAAAAATTATCATATGTTTAGGAAAACCCATCTATTTAATATAGCTGCAAATGCTTTGCAACTTATTCTAAAAAAATTGCACAATTTTTTATGAATATTTTTATTTCTCTCATTCATAAAGAGTTAACTTTTGCTTTAGTTTAAAATTTTGCAAGCCATTGCTTGGTTACTAACTAAAGATTCTTACTGTAACTTTTATATAACAGGTTTCTAAGGATAACAGAGGTCCTATGATATATTTCAAAACAAAAAGCTAAATATTGTTTAAAAATTTGCAAATATGTGTGCGAAACAAATAGATGTGTGTCTCATCTTAAATAAATAAAATAAAAATTTCAATATACCACGTTTTTAAAACGGACTAAAAAGTAAAAAATAATTTCTTCTAGCCCCATACAGATTTATAACTCCATACAGATTTAAAACGAAAAACGTTGGGCGCATGCAATAGATTGCATAAGTAGTTTATTTCAGTCACTAACAATTTTTTTGCAATGGAAATTATATGAACTGTTGTGTGAGTTTTCTCAACGACAGCTACTCCCTACACTCCTTACTATTAAATATTGCATGCGCCCACGTTTTCCGCTTTAAATCTGTATGGGGTTACAAATCTGTATGGGGCTAGAAGAAATTATTTTTTACTTTTTAGTCCGTTTTAAAAACGTGGTATATTAAAATTTTTATTTTATTTAAATAATTATTTTCTGCTTTTTAGTCTTCTGTGTGTGAAATTTTGCAATCGATTTTAACCATCTTGATGAGATTATGATGGAGACATGTGGAAAATTTCAGGTTTATTTCAGTTTCTCTTCACCTAATCATAAATAGAAAATTGTTATTTTCCTGAAAAATTAAGTTACTTGACGCAGAAACCTTCGTGAAAACAACTAGCACCCGAACAGCATTTTACGGGGCCCCGGCGGGGGGGGGGTTCATGGTAAACAAATTATTGTCACTCTGGTATAGCAAACCCGCCCCTCCGAACTTCAATCCACTCTTCGATGTTCCCCCGCGATTTCTTGGAATCTTTCAAACTCGAGATTTCCCTTCCTCGCTATTCACGAGTGACGCCTGGACAGCGCCATCTATCGAAGCTCTGGGTCGATAAAACATGAAATATGAAATAAAAAATTAACAGACAAACAGACAGACAAGAAAGCGAATTAATATTGCATTGTCATCTAGTTCTGAGCTATGTTTAAAGTTTCAAGTCTCCAGCTCATCGGGAAGTGAGTTTAAAGTTCATTGCAAAATTTGTACCGAACAGACAGACAGACAAGAAACCGAGTTAATAAAAACGTGGTAAAATGACAACAATCAATAGAATGGTGTGGGGAGTATGTGTCAAGACCTAATTCCATAATTTCTTCAAACAGTTCATTTAAAACCTTTTTTACTCTTCTGTATGTGAGAATAATTAAACTACTAGTTTGTAAAAGACATTTACAGCAAATTTTTAACTTTAAATGTTTATATGGAAACAAAAACTAATTGTTAAAAAATTCTGTTTGAACAAAGTCCTTTACTATGTTGCAGAAATTTTTCTTTAATTAAATAATTTATTTCGCAGGTTTCAGGAAATCAGTGGTTCAAATTCCCCTCTTAAGCCCTATTCAGATACATTGGGCTAAACATTTTTCAGTCATTATTATTTAAAATGAATTATTTTAAAAGCTATGGTTAAATTATGCATTTAACTTTTTTTCTGTGGAATAAAAAAAAATTCTTAACTATTTAAAAGGAATATTTTCAATATTTTTTTCTAATTCAAATTCTTTTTTCGATTTATAGGTGAATGGTTGCTTAGAAGAAGCAGTAGTCTTGTAAACCCAGCCCTGTATTTTGTCACTGGAGAAAAGTTCTAAAGTAGCCATTTTATAATTTTGGACAAAAATCCAGTTGAAGTTGGACAATGTGCATTAAAGACATTTGATGTAGTGAAATATATTGAACACTTAAGAATATTTTTTAACTTCATGGATACTGCTATATATAAATTAAGCAGCACTGCCAAGAGTTCTGTCGAAAATATAGATGCCATTCTTTGCTGGACAGTGTTGTAAATTCTCTTTTCATTATGTGTATCCATTATGTAATCAAGGAAAACTACATAAATAACCAATTTTAGTTAGAATTTTACCAAAATGTAATCACAGTTGTTTTATATAGAAAAATGGATTTGTTTTGGGAAAGGTCCAGGATTAACATCTGCCATCTAGGCAAATATTATGAATCAGTTTTTTATGTGTGCAATGTATTTAAATAAATTTGACCAAAATATCTAGCTATTGGTCAAAAAATAAAGAGCTATGTTTGATTGTTAGTTTAGTGTGTAATATTTTTGTTTCGATTTTATCAAAATACCACCCCACTCACACACAGCAATTGGTAGAAAATTGTAAGTTTTTCATTTTTTTGAAAGTAGTTTTCTAATGATTTGTGCAATTGAGTATAAATGTAGTTAAAAATTCAGACTGTTAATTTTAGGTATAAAATTTGCAGATAAATATGTGTGTAATATTTTTATGAATGTCAAAAATTTTGCTTGAGGTGTGTAATCAAGAGTGTTTTTCGTAACATCTTTTTTTTTTTACTTATTTATGTTTTACCTGTATTTAAAATTGCCTTTACACCAATAACATTTATACACTCTAGTTGGTTACATTTTGCTTCCATGTAAATATAGTATAATAATTTTAAATTTAATTGTAACACATTTATATTCTTTCTTTTCAAATTTATTTTAAGCTTTTAATCCATGTGCAGTTCTGATTATCTTTATTAGGTACATATTACAATAAGTTTTTATTCTGTAATTTATCATCAGTATTCAGATTCTATTTCATTAAGCATTTTTCATCTTGATTATTATTGTAGGAAGTGTAATACTTGTTTCTACTACAGTAAATTTATGTAAAAATGTATTTTTATGTTGTAATAAAAGTATAAAAATATTGTGCTGCTGTTATTTGTTACTTGAGTTATTATCTATAAATTAGTATCTTATGTGCAGTATTATTTGTAATAATAAATGGAATAAAAAAACTTATATTCATTTATAAAAGCATAAGTTTTTGATTAGAGCAATTAATTTCTTATGATTTGTTAAAGAATAAAGATTTGAAGTAATATTTTGGCGGTTTCTCTTGTTTAGATCTTTGCAAAAATATATATTATTAGGTACGTATAATTATACTATTTTTATATTTATGTTCCAACATGTTATTCTGGTACTCATGCAACAAAGAGCACTAATTAGTTATTGAAGTTTTGAGCAAAGATCATAATAACCTTTACTGTTAATATAATTTAACTTGTGTTGCAAAGAGTAGTTTTAATGTTTCTTAGAATTCTTATGCAGTTTTAGAAACAAAGTATTTTGTTAAAATTTCCAATATTCTTTTACATATAAGAAATGTAATATACCGTTTTATTAGATTTTTTAGGATATTCATTCCATTTTTTAAAAATTAAATTTCATATTTTTTCTTCATTTTAAATAACTGGTTAAAGTATTTTTAATAATGTATATTGTACACATACAGTGATTCTGAGTAGGGAGAAAGCCAGGAAACTAATATAATTAGTAGCCTTAAATCAGGGAAATGTTGTAAGTTTAGTCAGGGAAATTTTTTTCACAGTTTCTGTAGCCACCCTCCTGTAATATATTTTTTAAGCTGGCTCAGTCTGTCAAGACTTTACTACTCGGTGCAAACTCAAAAGCCTTATAATTAATATTTTCTAAAAATTATAATTCGTAAAAGAATGAGTAAAATTCATGCAAATAACGTGTGTTGTGTGCTTTAGATGTTGTTAAAGGATAAATGGAAAATAAACTTGCAATATTTGAGAATGTGGTGAAAAATATGTATTTAGAGAATACAGTTAAATCTTCAAAAAGAAAAGAAAAAAAAAACAGATATTGGTCAAGTTTAATGATTTTGTGAAAATTGCTAAATAACTGCAAATTGAATTGAAGACAAAATGCAAATTCTTAAAAAATCTACAGGATATTTAAAGAAAAAATAAAGATTTTTTTGCATATTTTATTAAATTAAATTGAAGCAAAAATGCAGTTTTTTCTGTATTCAAAAAATCTGCAGAATATTTAGAGGAAAATATAATAAGAAATTTTTTTGCAGATTACATTGAAGAAAAAATGCCGATTTTTTGCTGTCTTGCAAAAAATCTGCAGAATATATAGAGAAAAATTTTATGCCGATTAAATTGAAGAAAAAATACAGATTTCTTCTGTCTTCAAAAAATCTGAAGAATATTTAAAAGAAAAATATAAGAAGAAAATTTTCTGCAGATTAAATTGAAGAAAAACTGCAGATTTTTTTTGTCTTCAAAAAATCTGCAGAAATCTTTTAAGAAAACTTTAAAAAAAATTTCTGCAGTTTTTTTTTAGCTGGGTTATTAAAAAATTATTTATTATAAACCGTGCTATATAGTTTACAATTGTTTCCATTATAGAAACCTGTTGTACTGTGCAGAATAATGCTGGTATTAAAAGAAGCGCGGCGGGCCGGGGGGCTGTGTTTCTTACTAGTTTTTAAAATAGCAGAAGTGATGAAACTAAGGTAAAAGACCGTTTTTGTTTAGTAAAAATCTTTACAAGGATAAAATAATAAGCAGCATTTTATTACCTCAAGGGGGATATTTATTCATAATGCTCTTTATAAGGTACAAAGTCACTGGTCTCGTTATTGCTTAAAAAAGTGTTTTCTTTTAAACGTTCTGAAAAGGTTAATAATTAATCAATATTAAACGCATTTTTAAAAACGATACGTTTACAAACTGATCCAAAAGGAGCGAAATTAATAAAACCATTTCCAGAAAAAGAGCGTTTTTCTTTTAAACGCTCTGAATGAAGTTACAAATCAATCAAAAAGGATCGAAATGAGTAATGAAAACATTTCCAAAAAAGAGCGTTCTTTCATAAACGCTCCCTTTCACATTAAAAATTAATCAACAAAGATCGAAATCATTGCTTAAAATGTTGCTCAAAAAGGAGCATTTCTTTTAACACGCTCCTTTTAATATTAAAAACTGATGAAAAAGGAGAGAAATCGTTCAATACAAAAAGGAGCGAAATTCGCTCCGAATATTTCGCTCCGCGGAAGGATTGTAAAACGCTCCGAAAGGACGATGCACTTTCAAGTACGGAAAGGAGCGAAAATTCGCTCCATCGTAGCGAATTTCGCTCGTTTGGTTTAAGCGTGTAGGCACAATGGTACAAGTAGGCAAGAAAATGAAGAAGAGAAGGGATCGTTACTCTTAAAAGCAAAAAGTCATGTAGAAAAATAACTGAAGTTACTGTCCCAGCAAAATTTGGCATTGGCGTTAAAAATAAATTCGATCTCCTTAATGATGAGGGAATAGAAAACGACTCGCAGCAAACAAAGATCATCCGTAAAATGCGACCAATTGTGCTCAAACACAAGTGTGCTTTCCTGGCAGTTTCAAAATTTAAACGATACGAAGGAGATTAATATGTGTTAAAATAAGCCGGGCAGTTTGGCCGGGCAAAATTAGCCGGTGTAGAACAAAACAAGAAAAATGAAAATGGCGAAACGAAATGAGAGTAGTAACCCATCCATCACTGAATCTCAGGACCCGCTTCAGTTATTCTTTCAAATCTAGGCTTCAAGTTTTTTCAATTTCCGTACAAACCATAGTGGACGGAAATCGTGAATGGCGCGTGATGTCACGTGTCCTGACAGAATGAAACTCTTTTTACACCACTTCTCTGTTACGCTCAACGGCAGCGGAAGAAAGTGTGACCTCTGATGCAACAGGTCTGAAGAATTGTGTTTGTGTTAATTCAAACCGATACTAACACTAGCCAGCCAAGTCTAACTAGATTGAAACTTCCAAATGAAGAATAGTTTGAATATTGTTTGTCCTGCATCCAAAAATCTGGCTCGTATAAAATTTCACTGCATGACAATAATCATATAATTGTGGAGATGTTATTTCGAAACTGAGGTTGAAGAATTTCCTTATCTAGAATTTTCTGAAGAAGAAAAGCATTTGAGAGACGATCATTATTCTCTTTCCACTATAGAACAGTTTTCGAGGTTTAATTATCGTTGTTGCTGGGATGCTGTCATTACATATAAAAGTGGTTTAAATCAAATGAATCAACATTGACAACAATTTACTTTCTTGCAAAAGTATAAAAATTTAAATCTGTTTGGTTTCATCTGAGACTAGCTAGAGATTAATTTCTATTTTCATCATAATCGTACGATGTCGATTTAGAAACAAATTTTATCAATATTTTAGAATTTGTGCGGTAAAGTTTTCTTAACATAAATTTTAAATTATTAATCTTTTGTATTAGTTATCAGTTTCGAATCAGTTAACTTCTAATATAATTTTTAGACAATTCTCATCGGTTCTTGAAGGTCACTCAAGGTTGCTGTTTTTTTCTTTCAACGAACAGGGGGGTGGACTATGCGACGTTCTGTTAATGTTAGTAACTATTATATGAAAGAACTTCTGTTGTCGCTGTATCTATGATGGGCAAGAAAGAACGGAATTCCAAGGGTTGCCAGACTCGTACCAGGTGGTACCAAGTACGGAAACAGAAAGAAGAGAAGCGTTTAGTTTCTGAAGGAAGCGGCTCAGATACTTGAGAAGATAGCCAAAAATACACGAAAGACGCGGCTACGAAAACCTGTTTCATAAATTTAAAGTATTCTGTTATAGAATTACTTGGGATTGAAAATATTGCTATTCCAAGAAACTCCGGACAAATCAGATACTTCCATATAAAAATCATTTTAAATCCGTAAATATCTTAAACTAGCAATGCCAGCACGGCTCTGTAAATGACAAAATAAACATCAAGAAAATGAAGTTAAAAATATAAAATAAAGTTTTAGAATTCAAATCAGAAACATTTTTTTTATGAATTTTTAACATTTATTGCTCTTTGCGGCGGTCGGATATAAATTGCAAAAAATAATTAAATATGAATAGATGTTCAAAAATGATAGAATGAAACTTGAAAGTTTGCAGCAAATCTTATTATTACAATTTAAAATGTGTAAAAATAATTTTCATGATTCTTCGAACGATCACTGAATTGCCATTCCATTTTAAAGTTCATCTCTTAAAATAGCGTAATAATTGAGTGAAATTGTTGAAATAAAATCTTCGCACATTGCTTAAAAATAAGTGACATCAGATATTTAGAATGAAATCCATCCAACAAAAGGATTTCAAAGTTATAATACCAAATAAGCCGTTATATTAGAAAAAAAGTATTAGATTCATAAGAATGACTTATAGTCCAGTCAACGAAGGAAAAAAAAAAAATAGAATAGTTTTGAAATTTGGCACAGTTGTTGGAAGTAGTGTCCTAAACGACATACTAAAAGCCCCCGCCGGTGGGGGTTGCGCGGGGATACAGGGGGGTTTAAAAGGGCGTTTTCAGTTTTACTTAAAAAACTCGAAAACTATGGGTTCCATCAAAGCACACTCAATTACAAAATTAAACTACATGAAATTTCCTACAAAAAAGCCCTACATTGTGTTTTTAGCATCAATAGTTTAGAAGATACATTGGGATTTAAAAGTTAATATTTCTAAAATTCCGTATTGTAATGATAAAATTGATTAAAAGTGCTGAATCAACAACACTCATAATAACCTCATGCCTATATAATAATTATACTAGGGTAGTATTGCATGTGTTGGAGCGGGGTATAATAAACCCATTTGATGAATAACTATGATCTCTTCATCCCTTCACATCCGTTCCCCTTCACGAGTTTTCTTCTAATCGTAGTCTAGTAAACGAATTGTAAATTTTTAAAAAGTTGTAGTTTCATGGGTACAGGGGGTTGAAATGGGAGATTTCATAGTTTTTCTTAAATAACTCGAAAACTATGGATAATAGCTAAAAAAAACTTAATTATAAAGTAAACTACATTGAATTTCCTACAAAACTAGTCCTAAATGTTTTTTAGAATGAAATTTTAGAAGATATGGGGGGCAATCTTTACGCAATCTTTTCGTTCTATTAATGCCCCAAATGTGCGTTTCTAGACAGTATAATCTAAATCTACATATCTATGCTGAGTTTAACTTAAAAGTTCGCAACCAGTCTGTCACAGTTCGACAGAAACATTTTCTTGCCATTGAAGAAATAAGTTCAGGCATGAGCAATTACTAACACAGAAAATGGCTGGTAAAGGAACTGAAATGAGGGTCGCTACAGGGGATGCTGGTACTTATCTGGGTTAGAGAAAGGAACTTCTCATCCCAAGGGAAAGACGTAGACCTAGTCGTGTTACTGATTGCTTTGGCACCTCCAGAAAGCAACATTTATTTTATGAAGCCTGGCAAAGGAAAAGTAGACACTAAATTATTTTTTACAAGAAAGCTACAGAAAGAACTTTCTTTTGCCCAAACCATTCTTCTTCTCCTTGCAGTCCTAGGCTGCGACATTACACCAGATATTTATAGAAAATGCAAAGCACTATAATTACATTGTTCGAAAATAAACTAAACCAGATAAAAACATTGCTGACATCTTTTATAAAACCTCATCGACACCAGATGATATCTCACAAGCCGGTGAGAAGGTGTTCCTAGTATAAAGCCGTTGCTAATGAACATAATTTGAATAACCATAGATATGTAGCATTTCTCAAATCATCAACCAAGATCAGAGTTGATCTTCTCTGATAAAATAATAATTGGAGTGAGTGTGTGTATATGTGGAGAAGTTTTTTTCAGCAACATTTCATTCATGCATATTTAAAATTTTAGTGTTAAAAGCAAGAATTTTAGAACTTTTTTAAAATTTGAAAAAGGCTATTTTATTAATTTTAAAAAGCTGAAAGTAAATAATTATCATAGGTTATAAGTTTGAATAGTGAATATGAACATGATTAAATCATCTCTTGAAAACTCAACTTTTCTGAGGTTTAACACATAAGTAACTATTCAGAGAGAAAAGTTATAGTTTTCTTGGCTAAATAATTATTGGAACAAGTGTGTATAACGTGGGAAATATTTTCTGAAGAAAACTTCATTGAAAAAAGGAGTGTTTTAAATTTTTGAGAACGAAGCAAAAATTTTTGGGAATTTTTTAAAAATTTTGAAAAGGCTATTTTATTGATTTTAAAAAGGTAACACTAAATAACTATTATGGGTTACACTTTTGAATAGTGTATATAAACTTATTTAAAGCCATTTGTCATCTTAAACTGGCTTTTTTTAGTAAAAATTTGTGAACAGTGTTCGAAATGTGTGCGAAAATGTGTTCTGTCGGAAACTCAAATTTTTTGAGGTTTAACACATAAATAACTGTTCAAAGAGAAAGGTCATTTCTTTCCAGCTTAAATAACATCTGACGTGAGAATTTATACATATGGGGAAGATTTTATAAGCTATATTTCGTTGAAGAAAACCCTGTTTTGAATTTTGGTGGAAAAAGCAAAAAAAAAAAAAGACTATTTTATCAATTTGAACAATCTAAAATTACATAATTATTATGGATTTTCCTTTTAGAGTACTAAAGATGAAGATGTGGAAGCCTCTCTTTTCCTTAAACTGTCATTTTTTTAACTAAAAGTTTTGAAATGGTATATATCGAACGCTCGTCAACTCAAATCTTTTGAGATTTAGAACATAAATGACTTGACTACATTGAAAAAAATTATGTCATTTTTTGATAAAATAATAGCTGAAGTGAGTGTTTACACACCTGTGAAACATTTTGTGTGCAATAATTATAAAGAGTAGTTCGTGTTTAGAAGTTTAGTGGAATGAAGTTAGGGTAAATGCTACTGTTGAGGAAACAACCAACTGTGTAACCGCGGAACCTTCTGGATCCATAATTTTCGGAATCATAGTGATTTGCTAAATCCTGGTTTTTCCAAGGCCCTCAGCAAGTGATTTTACCAAAATAGCCAATATTTTTTAGTGGAAATAGCGAGTAAAGTCACATTATAGGTATAACAAGAATCTACCATTTAAAAGCTACTTAAATTGATTTTAAACATTAATTAATTTTTTAAAGCTTCTAGTATTTGGACAGTATTGTATTATGTGGTTTCTGCAATGAAGGATTAAACTACAATAATCTTAAAAAATTCATTCCATTGAAAGTTAATTAAGTTATATTTTGATTTTCAATTAATTAAAATCTCCTCTGTCAGTAAATTATGACGTTTATTTCGTAACATTTCGATTTAACCTCTTCAGGGATGAAATTTTTAAAATGATAATACAAGTTAATTTTGTTATTTGATTATTATATTTTCATTTTATATCGGCACCTGCTCAGAGAGGCAGAAAATAATGTGAATCCGTTCTACTGAAATTGTTTTATTCGTGTCAAGTAGGCTAATTTTAATTTAAAGACAAAACTAACCGTTCATATGTGTGCCACTATCAATTATTTATAACTGAAATCGGTTTATAAGATTAAATTGAAAAGTTAAGTTTTAAAAACATTCAGTTTTTAAAGAGATTAAAGACATTACATATTATATCCCACAATTTTTAACATAATAAGCAAGTAGCCTTTTTTTGTGACTGGCAGTACTACTAATACAGTGATACTAATTTTCCTGGATTCACCTTTTATAAATATAAACCTCATTTGTTATGTAGTAGCTGAATACTGGAAAAATAATTATTTATACCTGAAATCTGTTTATAAAATTAAATCGAAAAGTTCAGTTTTAAAATCATGCTCAAACACTGCCATTAAATCTTCTTTAATCTATTTGGAATGTCTCTTAGGGCAACTTTTTGATGAAAAGTCTGTACTATATAAGAGAATGCATATTATATCATTGAACGTGGATACGGAGTAAAATCATATCTGTTACCAGCAGCGATAATAATCATTAGAACTCTTATCCATGGAGTACAGTAACAAAATATTAACATTCGAAGTTAGAGCAGAGAGAGAGATTTACTGAATTATTTATCAGATTCGGATTCACAAATGGAAAGAATGGAAGGATTTACAAATTATGTGTATAGATCACATACCAAACTTCATCCCTCGAGCTCTAATAGTTTTCGAGTTGTTGTGTTCGCAGATACACAGACAGAGAGACATAATTCCAAAATTGTGTTTTTCGGACTCAGGGAGGTCTAAAACGTGGAGACTCGTCTAAATCTCGAGTTCGAATTTTTTGACGATAATAATACTTTCTCTTTGTATACTTAGTATACGAGAAAGTAAAAAGGCTGCTCTGTATAAGAGGAAGCATATTCAAAATCAACGTGGATAAGGACTATTATCAAATCTGTTACCAGCTGGGGTATCAATCGTTAGAACTCTTATCCATGGAGTACAGTAAGAAAATATTAACATTAGAAGCAGCAGCAGAGAGAGAGAGATTTACTGAATTATTTATCACATTCAGATTCGCAAATGGAAAGAATTCTACTGAGAAGGGCCTTACTTTAAAGTGAGAAAGCAAATCTTCATTTGTTTGACAAAATCCAACACCAACAAGATGAAAAGACAGAAACATGTCAAGATCAAGAAACACAAACATGTGAAAATCAAGGGCCTGAAAATGCTCCAGCAAAAAGTAGATGCAATAAAAACTAAAGTATCAGTATTCAGACAGTATCTTTTCAATTATCCTTTCAAGTATTAGATTAGAGCTTGAAGTTTGCTTATTAAAGGCATTGAATACGCGTAATTTTAAAGAATGTTCAAGAAATTGCAAAATTTAAGTAAGATGCTCGGTTATTCAATAAAATATTCCCTAAATCTTTACCAATAGAGTCTCAAAAAGGGTTTCTTATGTAAAAAGAATGTCCGTATGTACATTTCTGTTAATGAGAATAAATAGTCTCAATTCTTATAATATAGCCTTCTCAATGCTTATAACTAATCTGAGAGTTGTATTTCTTTCTTTAAAATAAAATTTGAGAAGGATAACGCAATGAACAAATATAATTTAAAGATAATTTGCATTTAACGAATCGGGATTTTATATCACCTCTGAAAACAGTTCCTAAATTAAAGAAGATAGAAAATCTTTCCTACCTCGACTTTATCTCGGCTGCAAGATGAGAAGGACTTCGAAGACGTACTACTTCAAGCAAGACTTCAAGACGAAAATGGAAGAGGCGAAAACAAGCTTAAGATGTTCTTGCACATGAACCCAGTGGCTTCTACCCTATTGTAGTACAGTCACCAATGGTTTACATATTCCAAGGACCCTCCAATAGGCTTCTAGTTAACTTTCTTTTCTTCTTTTCCGTCTATACCCATGTACACCAAGCAAGGGCTGCCATTTTGGCCTTCTTAAGGCCCATTATTGAAAATTTGGCGATGTTTTTAAGGCGCTTGCCTACGAATTTGGCTTTCATTTCAATACTGAATTTATTTTTACTTGAGTTTTTCATTGGAAAATTTTAGAATTATTATTTAGAATTCTAAAGTTTTTGTAATTAAAGCTTCATATTACAATATTCAAATAGCCCGCGATCATCGACCTTAATTGCCAGAATGTCTTTAGAGTGAGTTATGTTTGGATATTAATTTCATAAATTAAACGTCCAAACTAAGAAAAGATTAATCTTGAAATTTTAGAAACTCTCTGCTTTTTATCTTGAGTTTATACTAAACCTACGATAACGCGAAATATTCAGATTTTTGTTATTAAAGGTATGTAATTTGAAAATATAATAAAAGAATTGGTCTGTATTTTTTGTATGGAATGAAATACATATTTTAATACCTATAAATAACTCTAAGATTGTTGAACAATTAAGTAACAAATGATAAATGTTAAGAGATAATGAAGATCAATGCTCTAATTGGCAAAAAAGAAAAGTATTTCAAAAATAATAATCAGAACAACGCAGTGTTAAAATTTGTGTTCTTTTTATATCATGCTAAGGCATTTCTTGTTAGGAAGAATATTAATCCTTTAAATTAATAGGTTCGAAGAGTTTTTTGCTTCGATCCTGCGCTTCGTGAAAAATCGTTCATCACTGGTTTCAGTTTTTAAAATTTGGCATTTTTCTTGTTTAAGAGCCATTTTTATCTAGCAACCCTCCTAGAGAAGGAACAAAATTTCCGCCCGCGATCAATTTTCGCAGCTGGATTCATAAATCATTTAGAAGTGGCTTTTAGCACGTGTTGTGACAGGACGCAGGACATAAGGACACATAAACACCCCACTCCTTCCTGATGATAATAGTGCGTACCCCCCCCCCACCCTTGAAAAAGTCACGAGCTGATCCGACACAAGCACTGCAAAATTTCTACATCCTTGTACCACCAGTCACGGTGACAATACTGCTCACTACCACCCGGCTCATTCACTAACTTGTAAGCTGATTGAGACAGTAGTGTCGTTTGCACTCCATGGGAAAATTTTCCCCTTATTGATTTAGGCTGCCTCTAGAACCATCTCCCTTGTATTTCTCTCATACAGTGCTTGTTGTGTTTGCGTTAGAGAATCAAGCCACAAGCAATTGGACAAATAAATTATCGTTACCACACAGTACTGCAATTTTGTTTCCTGCTTATACTGTACATCTTTTCAGTTTGTTGGCGCAGGAATTCCAAAAGACGTTAGTTATTAATCATCTTAAGATGCTCATTTACTTTTGCAAATTTTAAATGATCCCAATGAGCGGTAAATTCATTATAAAGGTTTTAGTCCGTTTCTGCCAAAAGAGAACTATGAGAAATTACAGAAATCCATCTGCGGCGCTTTTTTCTGATCGGGTCAATGAGAAGAGAATGGTGAGAGAACGAAAATAGATACTGGATAATAATGGCAATAAAATCCCCGAAGTGAAGGCTAGAACTTCGGTCGCCAACATGAGGAAGAAAAAATGGGAAGCCAAGGAATGTCAGATTCGAGCCAGGTGTTCAGGGGCCGGAAGAGAAAAAAGAGAGGCAGTGCTAAAACCGCTGGTCAGGGGAATAACAAGGGAGAGACGAATGAAAATTGAAGCACGTTCTTTAAAATAGTTTTGTTACGCTTAAAAATATAAGTGTAGACTTGAAAATATTTTATCCCGAGCAAAATGGATATATTAACTAGTACTATTTATAGTCCAAACTAAAAAAAACAATGAAACCAGCATTGGGGAATTTATCCAAATTAACTTATAAGAGTTTATAACTAATTTTAAAGTGTACTTCATACTTAACTATTCAAGTTGACATTTTCAATGTAACCTTCCTCTTTATATAAAGCATATCTTATACGATTTATGAGCATGCACAGGTGGGCGTGCAGGTTATCACGAAAATCTTTTAATCGTCGTTACAGACTTGTTGATTATTCGTAGGTCTGTAGTACAAATTAAGAATTGAATTGCTCATCGCATATGCACCGTTCATTGATAAAAGAAATAAGTTCGAGGCTTTTCAATGAGAGTCCTTTAAAGGAAGGTGGAATAATCTCTTTATCATCGCCAAAAATAGCACCAGACTATTTGTCTTCACTAATTCAATATATCAGAGAATAATTGTGTCACATTCTATAAAGGATAAATACCAGAAATATAGCAAAAATTGTCACAACGAGGAAAGTATATAACCGAAAATTTTGTGTTGTATAAATCCAAAGCCTTTATCATCACAATGAAAAAACGAATGAATTGGGAGTCTGGATGAAAACGACCTATACATGTAAATGAGTATAAATGGTGCTTTACTTAAATTGAGAGATTTTTCTTGAATTTGTTAACATTTCAATGAAATATAACTTTAACAGTCCAAATGGCTTAAGTTTATTAGTTCCTTAATTTTCACTTTCACTTATTTTCATTAAAAAATGCACTGAAAGAAAAACTAGTTTATATATTTTAAATAAAGAGCGTTATTAAAATAACAAATTTTTTCTAATGTACTAATTGAAACAATTTCACCCCTGTTGCACCCCTCTTAATCTACATCGCCCGACATTAATTCCTTCTTGCCACACTCATCTACCAAATCATGAGAAACCCCATTGTTTAACTGAAAACCTGTTTTTTTTAACTTTTATAAGAGTTTTGTTATTTCTTTAAATCCACACACCAGTAAAAAAACCGACTGGAATATAGGCTCGATTTTAGGTTTGATTAAACTTTCAATTATCAAGTTATGAAGCTTTTGAATTCAACCTCCTAGGCCGATCAACGACAACCACTTCCACATTGACAAGTACTTTTATGTTTTCATTCATGTCTTATATCATAAAAATTCCTAAAAAATTAAAAAGCTACCCAAAATTTCTGAAAACCCGCACACATAATTAAAAATGTCGAAGTTACTAATAACGTATAAAATGAAATTATAAATAAGAAATGCATTTGCTATGACATTCATTAAATTACGCCCCACTTGGAAACACTAGTAAAGTTGTCATTCTCAGAAAAAAAGGAATTTTCTTCTATCTTGAGTTTCCACTGAAAGTGAAATGGAAATCCAACAATTTTCATATAATTAGAAAGGGAATCCCCTCTTCGGTTTTTAAAGGTTAATGTTTTAAATTACTCCTTATGTAACCAGGCAGTACACTCAATGGCGCTGCCTCGTAGAATCAGACTTCAACAAAACGAAAAAAAAAAATCGCCCACAGTGACATTAAAGTTCTCCTGAAAACAAAACAAAAGATATACATGACGATTTTCCCCCGCTTATTTTTCACACATCGCGATAATGACATTTCAATGGTGGAAAAACAATACAGAGTAAGTCAATCTGAAACAATATTAAAATTGCAACGAAAATTATTATATACAATATATATATATATTCAATATAATATAATATATTATAATATTATGTATTATATCATATTCTTGTATATATAATATATATATTATATATACAGGAATCAAAATATGCGAGAAAAATAAACAATATTAAGACAATTACCGCAGCAGTCAATAATCGAAGTTTATTCAGTTGAAGGTTATGGAGACGTATACTGCGTCATAACAATGCATGTTGAAAGGCTCCGAGAAATTTCCGCCAGAGAATGTTTCTCAAGGAGAAAAAAACATATCTTTCAACTGACCAGGAGAATAACATTTAAGAAAAACGCAAAAGTTATTATTTTTTAACTGTTCTTGTTTTAAATGAACCTGTCTGAGAAGAAGTTGAAAAATTGAAAATAAAGTGTTAATAAATGTCGATGCAGCAAAGTTTACGAATAAAAAGAAATTTCGATGTCGAAACCGACTATTTTGCAAAAAAAAATTTCTCTCACAAATTCAGTAATACGTTTGAAGCTGAAAACAAACTCATTAAATGAAAATCGTTATTTGAACTGATTTATGATTGACTGTCACTTTTCCAAAGGACTACAAAGGACACTACAGACATAAACGCCAAACCGACACAAAATCACAAACATTATAAATGAATTTACTTTATATTATGATAATATTTTCACATATGGGGCAACATGGTTTTATATAAACAACGATTAATATTAACTTCAATAAAAGAGTATTTAAGCACAGAATGTATTGTTATACCATTGTACAATAGCAACTGCCTCCACGTTTGATTAGGTCGTTCTCCGCCATGCAAAGATGTCTGTTTGTTTGCTGATATTTCTTAGACGATTGCGGATAACAGGAACTGTCGGTTAATTGAAGTTTCACTGCAGATTCCGAACTGACGATAAATATAGCTCAGAGTTTTAAAACTCTTAAAAACTTTAAGAAGACCCTTTTCTTAATTACCATGTTATTTATTGTATTTAACTAATAAGAAATGCCAGAATATTATAACCGTTTTATTTATTCTTTTTGAAAAATGTATCAATATATTCCAACTGCGATATTCCCATATAAACATTTGCCATCAACAGGTCGGTCGCCCCATGAATCAAATACTATTCACGCGACTGGTTCACGCGCGGCGACAATGGGGATTCAGCACTGCCTATCGAGAACCCCATCTCTACTATGTTGAGAGATATAGCAGAGAAGGTATCAGCTAAAATAGATAGATCATAGATTTGCAACGTGAGTTGTGACCTCTAACGCAAAGTTAAGAATTTTCACCTGCTATTGAGGGAGTATTTCGTGAAATACAACCCTCCACTTTTAACCATTTGTTAGTGTATAACATATTCTCGCACACAACACACCACATTTCCCGTAGGTATCACTACAAGGATTCAATCAGAAATAGAAGGAAATGAATGCAGGAGAAAAATGACTGTCAGCGCTTCCAGAAACTTAGCAATACGTAACCGAACTAGCAAGA
>BGPR01019674.1:814-28897 GCA_013235015.1 Araneus ventricosus
TCGCCAACAACTCTGTCGTCGTCCACCTGCTGGTCGTCGCCAACAACTGTCGTCGAAGCTTTGCAGACAAGTCTGATTGGGAAAATTGATGCTCGTTTCGGGTGATTATATTCTTGCTTTGAAATTGTTTAAAGTTTAGAAAATATTTGAAACATACTTGGAGATCGTTCACCAACCATTATATCGCGCATTATTTAAATCGTATTTTAAAGATAGTTTCGAAAATCGAAACTTAAATTGCAAAATTGAAAATTAAACTAAAACTTAAAAACTTAAACTAATTGCAAAGACTCTTCCAATGTTGTTTGGCAGATGTGCTCATTATTTTACCTCTTTAAAATCAATGAAGTTTGGCCCTTTTTAAACTCTAATTTTTATCATGGCATCTATGACATAACTATCAATTTGTCAGCAATTATCAGACTCCTTTTGTCTGAATACTTCATTGAAAGTCCATGAATTTCTTTCCGAATTTACCTTAGAAAAATAAACAATGGTTTGGCGTCATTGTTCCATGAAACCCTAAACATACCAATCTAAAAACCTTGATATCTTAATTAAATTCAAGGGCGCATGTGCACGCAATATCCAGGATCAAATGTTGTTCTAAAATTGATTATTTATGCATTAAATTGTACTTGCTTGAAGTATCTTTGCGTATTTTGAAGTTTTCGAATTCCAACTCCGAAATTGAAGCATTATCTCGAGTTCAGTATAACTCAAAACTGAACCCTAGTGCAATTACGAATGCGAATCTTCAGTGTAAAAATTCTAAATATAATTTTAGATATTGAATTATATAAATACAACATTGTAAAAACTCTTCGAGCATCACTTTGAGAAAAAGTCACGAAAGCACCTAAAAATTTCGATCTTGGAATAATAAACTATTAGGATGCAAAAATGTCTACACTTTTTCGACATATAATGCATTTTGCTTTGCACTGGAGTGTAACAAATATATGTCCATCAGGCAAGCACATTTGTGCACTTTGTCAAGGCTATGGGGGGGGGGGCATGGTGAATTTCCTTTTGGAAAAATAGCACTTCAAGTTCTTGCGCTACATTTTGCAAATAAACTTCCATTCAAAAGTAAATGTATAAAAGGTGATATTTCTCTTTTGAACTGAAATCAGAATTTAGGAAATATCTATTTAAACGCACACAAAAAATCACACTTTAGATTTTAGTGCGGTACGTGGCACTGAGAAACAAGAGATCTTTTAAGCCAACAAAAGAAAAACAAGCCAGTTCCTCTGTAAAAGTTCGAAATCCATCCGATGCCTGTTTAAACCATCAAGAGTGAATCATCCCATGAACTTTCTCGTATACTTCCCAAAAAGGTGTCATAAACCCTTCCCCCTGCTTTGATAAAAAATTCGAACCTACTGTAACCCTGAATGCAATGACTATCGGATAGGTTTTCATTGTAGATTATAGTGATTGTAAAATATTTAGGTGAAGAATCAATTTCGTCGAGATGCCTACAGATTAAAACTCAACAATATTTGTTTCTCTATCGCACACTAACAAGTTCCGCTCATTCCGAATCGGGGAGAAAGTGACAGCATTCGTTCTTCCCTAGTCGGTGAATAGCTTCGGCATAAGCAGGGATTGCTCCCAGTACGCATGCGCATGGAGAGTTCGGATTCACCACAATAGCAAGCAAATTGAATATACAATTTGAATGCATGTTTTTAACCGATTGGAACAAGAATTGCGCACAGATCTACAATTAATGTTAGCAGACGTCATACCAATTTTTATTTAAACCATAGCGTTTAGGAGTTATAATGTTTACAAGTATGCGATTATACAGACGTCAACCCTTTGACGGATTTGGCTCAAATTTGATACGGACCTACGTTCCTGATTATAAAACTGTTTGCGAAATTTTATCCATCTAAAAAGGTATTTAAGGTTCTGAGTTATAGTGTTCGCACGAACGCGGGCAGACTTCCCGTAGACGGATTTTGTTCAAAATTTGATACAAACCTTTAAATTATGTTAAGATCCCTGTAGCTCTTATAATTTTTGAGTTATGTTCGTAGTCAGACATAATTTCAAATTTGTTTTTTTTTGGACTCTGGGCTAAAACGTGGAGATTCATCAGAATCTCAAGTTGAATTTTTTACTATTAAGATGCTTTTTCTTTCTATTCCTCGTATACGAGAAAGTAAAAAGCAAAACTTTGCAGCAGGATGATTGTGCCAAAAATGGTACAAATCATCGCCAACAGAAGCCAACCATCACAATGGATGTCGAAATCTGATAAAGGTCCAGTTTTTCTATTTAATGAGGTAGCCGAAATTATCTTGTCGAAATCTATGCAAATTTATCAATACAACAACTGTAGGTTCATTGAAAGATAATCCAAATATTTGGTCTAGCAGTGCAGTCTATTTTATTCTAATCATGAATATTTAAGATATTTCGTGAGTAGACAGTAAGGTCTTCACTGGATTCAACGTCCTTGAGACTAAGTATAACTTATATTTTAAGCTATTTCCCTCTAAAGTTGAGGGGTATTAATAGGCAAAATGTTTACTATTATAGGGAAATGTCCACGTAGGCCAAATTTACTTAACTTTCAAACTCATAAAAGTAATTAAGTGCTGAAATTGCGCGTGAGATTAAAGCGTAACATAATGCAAGGGCTAGTTAATTTCGATGAATACCGATTAATCAGATTACTAGATTTCAACAGTGGAGGTATGAAAACAATATTCAAATTTTTTTCTAACGTTGAAAGTATTAAGCTAAGCTTCTTTATGAAAGGAAATCAGTGAACATATTCTGGTAGGATAGGACAAGCTCTTCTTAAACTAAATATCCCAACTTGACATTGATCTTGATTAGAAACTTTTCATTAATCTAACAAAACTAACATTTAACCAAATTTACTTGCGCGTATCTTATTCTTATTCCACTAGCATGAATACCTGGTCGTAACAGTTTTATGTTCAAGAAGGGATAGCAAGTGGAAAAGTTTTGAGTCCCAGTAATAGGTTAGGAAATTAGGAGGGAAAGCCAGGACGGGAGGAAATTTTTTTGACCACCCCTTAGCCTGTTTTGAGTAAAATGGAGGGCGGGATATGTACCAGCCGGCTGGTAAGAAGGGTGGGATTGTGCCTGTTAGATAAATCCCTCTATTTTCCCTCCCCCAGATTTATAAAGAAGCTTAACTTATACTTTCAACTTTGGAGACATGGAAAAGAGCACCGATTCTCACAGGGAACAATGTATCGAGCAAGTTCAGATTTCCATTTAAAGTTCATTAATGATAATAAGCTAAATATAGGAACCTGTGCCTCCATTCTTTGTGTAGAAATTTAATCTATATCAATTTTTCTTCTGCGGAAGGGTAATATAAAATTTCAGTTTAATCAATGGAAGCAAAGCATAAGAAACTTAACGAAACATCGACTTTCCAAAAGATTAAATACAAATATCTTTAAATTGTGTATTTTTTTGGAGCTCCGTGGATTTTTCAAAGGCCTCTCTTCTCAATGTTCATGTTTAGAACCGAATAGCTTCTTTGTATTGCGAAGCCAAATATTTTTGCTCCGTTAAATCGCATCGTACCAGATGATTCACCAATGTATAAGAAATGTACATAAATACAAATTCCATCCAGCTTCAGGATTCGGAATTAGTGGTGCCATTACAAAATAACAAATATTTATTAGAAATAATCAATAATACAAATACAATAAGATATAAATAACAAATCAATAAAAAATAAAATTAAATGAATAAGAGGAAAAATATCAATGTATAAACTATCCAACTAAAATAACAATTATTAGAATAGCCAATCATTTGAATGAAATATATTTCCAACATATTCTGAAAAATAACACTAATTTTAGACAGCCTGTCATAAATGAAGTCCAAAGTTCTGTGGAAAATGTCTTCAGTTCTTTTGTATTTTAAGCAACCAAAAATATAGTGCCCTCCGTTTATAATTTATTATAAATGCCTTGCCAAATGCTAATTTGAGTGTGAAATCCACACTTGATTCTCAAAAATCACTTCTTTACGGAAGTTAAAAATTGAATTCGACTCAATTTTGTAAAATTCATGTAGTTAAATATCGAAGTGTTTTGATCTCTTAGCTTAGATCCGTACAACTGCACAGAGCACCAACACGTTTTGTACTTGCAAATTGCAACTTATATTCCCATATTATCGGCCAATTTTCTGCTGCTTTTACATATTGTGAAGTACTGGGAGAGTGCTTAAATTTTGAAGTTTATATGAATGTCGCTCTTTAGTCTTACGGCAGTCGAAAGACTTATCGCAGTTTTTAGTCACTCAACTTAGGAAAAAAGCTTTCGAATGGCAAACAAGTATCCATATTACAGTACAAATTACTCTTGATTTCAGAAATCTCAATATGAAGTTTTCAACGAACAAGGATAAATTGGGGATTAAATCGCGCACATTGAACCCGTTAACCTATAGTATCGTGCGAGAGGTATGGTGCAACGATCGGGAAAAACATCAACACCATGTGTGAGAGAAGTGATACAACGTTGGTGCCAAACATAACGCGTATGAGAGAAGTGGTACATCCTTCATGTTACACGCTTCAAACACTTGTTAATTTTCATTCACTTCATTATTCATTTCAAGATGATAAATCCTTCCTGTTCAACTATCAATTGGTAGTAATTCTTTTTTAAACTTCTTACAAAATAAATTAGTTTCACCTCACACATGCATTTCAGAATCCTGAGACATGTTCGATTTGCACAACTTCGAAGGTTCAACCAAATCGTGAAATGGCTCGACGTGTGACCGACTTTGTTGTTGTTTATGGTACGCGCTATTGGAACATGAATCGTAAAGCAAGGTGTTAAGTAACATTTCTTTGGCCTCTGAAACCCGAACCGTTTAATAGAAATATGCGTAGGATCGATGAATGCTAGTGCATAATCTAAATCTTTTAGTCTTTTTTCCAAAAACTGCATAACGCTTAAATGTGCAGCATCCAAATAACTGCGATTCTCTCCGCTTCAGCACCTCTATTTAACTGTACCCCGTGCCATAAGTGTACAGTAGAGTGGGTCGAAAAAAATATTTTTTCTGAACACTTTAGTGCGGAAAATTTGCCTATTGTAACAAGTAAAGCGGCATAAAACAAATTAAAATCGGTTAACATCTTCCGTTCGCGCATCGCACTTAAAGTTAGTGAAAAATTTCAAAATCGCGCATTTCTGTAAATTTTTTAAGTTAGTTAAATGTTTTAAAATAAACACGTTTTAGTTTTTATGGCTTTTTTTCATTTAAATAACCAAAAGAAATTAAATTCTGACCAATAATCTAATTTTTTCCGTTCGCGCAATGTCTCAGAAAAAAACAGAAATATACCAATTTTTCACTTTGCAAATCCTTGCTCGCTTTGCTAGAATAAAACGACCAAGAACTCGGCACGTAGAGGTGGTTGCATGTGGAGTTCCACCCACACCCTACCCATCCAACCATCCAATTTCGTTGGGGGCGGAACCCTCAAGGATTCCGTAGTTATGAGAGAGGCAAGATAAAAGTATTAACAAAAGGGTTGATGTTGTTTAATAAGGATTTCAAGGATCTGTACAGGAATTCCACAGTGCGTTTTCAGAGGATGCACGAAAGTCATACACTCAACGTCGAAAGTTCCTTAGATTCTGAATTATTGTAATTAAATTTAAATCGGTTTTATACGTACAGATCATGCTATAGGGTATATCTCACTCGTGGCGCGTCTCAAGTACAGAAACCGTTTGAAAAGCGAAGAATCAGACTCGGTAAAATATTAAATTTAACTCTCATCCAAACCTTGTAAGCAAAAAGCAAGTTAATCCTTCTGACGGGAAATTTTATGTTATTGGTAATGTTATTATAAATCGATATCTGGTAACCTTCTCTTCTGTCTGCTTTCTTCCTAGGAAGAGAATACTGGTAAATCTGTATGTATGGGAAAGGTGTAAAGTCTAATTATACACTGCTGTATGACGTATTGAATTCAGTCTTAAATTCTGGGGCTATATGAAATCAAGGTGTGTATTTACTCCACAAACCTGCCTCTAAATTTAGACATGAAGGCATTGGGCGGGTTAAAACTGATAGGAAGAACACTGTTAATGTTTTAAATAGAAAGTTATTGTTGGATAAGAAAATACAGGTATCATCAGAAAAATGATTGCATTTAAAGTGATTTCCTCAATGTTTGAAATCTGTTGCGCTGCTTAAATGAGAAGCTCTGTTCCTTCAGGATCTGTCTTGCACCTACCATTACCCTGTCCCTTCACCCAAAAAAGGACCTGAAGAAGCACTTGATACTAATTTCACCTACATTGCCCAACTGAAGAAAGTAATAGATGATCGTGTAAGTAAAAGTATAAGTCAGCTTTGTGGGAAAAGTCCGACGTTGGTTAATTGAAGTTTGATAACTAGTTCTTTAAATGCTCCGCTTAAATATTCTATTCTCGAGATGCCATATTTAAAGCGACGAATTGTTTTAAAAAATCAAACTATTGAAAACTCATTTAATTAGTGAAAAACTTAATATTACTCACAAGAAACAGCTGGTAGTTTCTTTGAATCAAAGCATCTATATATTGCAAAATATTTACAATTAGGAAAAGATCAAAAATTGGTTTTACTCCGTATAATCGATTAAGTTCAATTAAAAATTTTGGTGTTTAAATTATTGCATTCTAAAAGGGGGAAAGAGGGAGAGATTTCTATTCATTTCTACCTGCACTTCAAAATTTAATTTGTATCTGAATTTTCAATCACACTTGCGGCAATTTAAAATGACAATTCAAGGTCCAGAAGCTACGGCACTCATAGTACCCGAAAAGACCAGTAACTTCATTCTTTTCTGTATTGTGCGGTATTACCCTCCATAGTGTTATCCCGATTTTTATACCCTGTACAATTTCCTCTTTTGGAGATTTCTATCCAATGCTTTCCTCGTTCGTTATTCATCTCTGAGGGTATCTGTGAAACCGGAATTGAAATCGTGTTTCACCCCCACTGTAATGCCCGTGTGCAATGTAAATACAAGCCAAAATGGATTTGAATTGCTTTCTAAACATGCATCGCTAACCATTTTTGTGGATGGCACAATCCTCCATCCCATTTCAAGGTATGCAGTAATGATCAGTTGAAACGAAAGCAAAGCCTACCTTATAAGGCTCCTCCATGGTACTGAGCAGGACGCTCGTCTCCGAAAGGTAGTATCCTGAACAGATTATAAACCTGGCCTATCACGCTTCTGGTGACCATGAGACTTGTTTTCTTATAAAGTTCTCCATTCCATACTGGTCGGATATCCTTTATAAAGAAACTTGTAAAACAGATGAGTTTCCGTTGATCCACCATCGTAATCAAAATTTAGACCCTTAAATCCTAAATTCCCGAGTGTGCGTGTGAAGTCCCTGCCCCTGAGTGTATATTTAGACAAGCAGAATAATTTATTTTCTCCAGTAGCCTACTGATTAGCTTTGGCGCTGAGTTGATCGGTAGGCCTCTAAACGATTAAGGGCAAAACATTGGTCATGATAAAGGATCATCAGAGGCTCATTGGTCACCAGAGGCGTGAAGGTAAGATGTCTCATTTGCACAGGGATACGAAATCTTTCGGAGGCGAGTTCCATTCTAAGTACCATGGAAGAGCCTGTTAAGGTAGGCACGGCTTTCTTTTCCACTGATCATTACTGCATGCCCTTAAATGGGATGGAGGATTGTGCCATCCACAAAAATGGTTAGTGATATGTTTAAAAAGCGTTGAAAATCCGCTTTGACTTGCATTGTTTACACTGAATACAGGCATGACTGCCAAGAAAAATGATTTGAAATTCGGTTTAACAGATTCTCCCAGAAATGAACGATTGATGAAAGCAATAGTTAGGAGTTCGTTTATGAAATTATAGAGGGTTTGAAATCGGAGCAGGGAAAATCACACAATATAGAAAATCGTTCAGTTACGGTTCATTTAGGGCCCCAAGAGTCCCGAAGTGTCTTGGCCTTGAATTGTATTTTTAAATTGCTGTAATTGTTGGAAATGCTGACCGTAAACAAAATTATGTAAAGTGATGTACGTAAATTCCGAATGAGGGAGTAGAAGTTTGATGTTCCGGAAGATAAACCATTTTGAATTATATTTGAATTATTGAGTAAGTTGTTCCACCACATTAATTTGAGCATCTACCTAGTCCTTTTGCAGAAACTTTATCCAAAATTTTATTAAACATTTGTTTCACAATAGCGTGCATGTTGCAGATTTAAGTTTACAAAATTCATAAGATTTGGTTACTAAAATCAATGCCAAAACCTTTCGGATTTGCTTCTGATCCCTTAACCTACAACAGCATGTCTGACACGTGCAGTCAAATTACAGAATTTTTTCAATTTATATCCGTAATTATATTAACGTAACAATTAATATTAAATACAAAAACAACTTGCACACGCCTAAATGTCTCAAATAAACTTCACCATTTGAAAAGGATTGAAATAATATTAGTGTCGTCTAATTTTGAGCTTATATAAAATAGTAGGGCAAGAGATTAAAAATTCTTAAACGTCATAAATAGTTAGCGCACGACAAACGACACGAAGTATGCGTATAAACAATGAGATGGAATTGCATGTAGATATTTTTTTTATCGCATAGTTGAGTACTTACGTTCTTTAAGCTTAGGTAAATAAACTGAAACATTTTTTACGTTAGAATATACGCTAGAATTGCAATGCTCAATTTGTAAACGTGAACGATATCTGATTATTAATCTCCATTAAATTTACTAAACTTGCAATTGTTCATTAGATGTTTATAAAACATTGTGTTCTTGTAAACTTCCAAAATTATAATTTAAATTTTTTGCAATTAGGATTTCACCATTCTCGTAGTACTATAAGTCACTGTATAATGCATGTCAATCAATAAGAAAAAATGAACCTAAACACCCATTCCACGACCTCAATCCAGTGAATGTGAAATCGAATACATTTGGAACATAATTACTGTACCAATTATTATAACCTAACCCTCAAAATGTTGTAGAAAGTTTCTTGTCTTGTTTTAGAATATAACATTCGGAATATATAGAGAAATTATAACATACAGTTCATCCTAGTGTATTGCGTTGACTATAAACGTTGTACAAGTTCTTGCATATCTTGGAACAGTAAGCGTTACATTTAACGCCAGGACTGAGAAAAGGCTTTACAAATTCAGACTTCTTGAAACTCGCTGAATGGTGTAGAAAATAGAATATTACGGGTATGCATCTTATTTATTATTATAATCATGAAATTAATTTCTGGATATTTTAAAGGTGTTTCTTTCAGGCAAAAATCACGTACTTAAATGTTAAAATTTTAAAGTTTTAAAGCAAGTTATACGTGGATAATATTTTGAAACATGTGCACCACAAGAATGTCCTTTTACGGCTTATGGATTGTAATGCTGGTCGAAATTTGTATTGGATTTGCATTAATTATTAGATGTATCTTTACACGTAATAACCCTGAAAGTCATACCTGTTACTCATGTACAAATTTGCTAATAGCTTAAATTTAGGGGACTTTAATTTCGAATATAAATTCTAGTTTTAAATATTGGTCCTAATATTTAAAATCTTGTAGCCTGGCTTGCTGATTCGAAGATTTTCAAAGGTTTCGTGACTAATTTTAAGGGGAAGGATCTGTAAATGCTTTCAACTTGGAAGATGAAAATTCTCGACTGAGTTTCGTAACCAGTACGGACGTCAGATGATAAATGGGGTATAACTGTTCTTTTCATTTCATTATATAGGATGAAACTCCATTCGAAATGCTTTTTTTCCCTCAAAAGGAAATTTGCACTGAATCTCGATTTTCCTTCCCCCCCCCCCCCCCCTCCAATGACTCCTATAAGTTTTTGGTTCAGAAGCAACATTTGTGATAAAAAGAAAGCTGACGATAGTCTTCCGATGCAGACAAGTTAATCGACGACTGGCCATGGATCAGCTATACAAAAATCAATACGTTACTTTTGAAAAGAATGCAGGTAATCCCTACATCTAGTTACTCGGCAATTTTGTCGAATTGCCAGTCCTAGCATTTCATGGTACTGGCTTAGGCAATTAGGGTGATCACTCATTTTTTTCTTTTTTCGTAAAATTGGCTTACATGTAAGTTAATCTAATGATCACTATATTCCTTGCGCTCATTCAATTTTTTTGCATGCTCTTTCTCATTTAGGTCCCCTTAGCTTCATAAACACATCAGATATCATTAATCCAATTGGCGCAGCATGGCGCTCCTGCGTTGTGCTATAAACAAAATTCCCGATGGATCTGCTGGTTAGATATGCCGGGAAGGAAGTTCTTCATTTTGTCTTGCAGTGAGGCTCGAATGAACTGCCTCCCATCCCTCTCTCGTAGTTGCTTTTCCCCATCCTCATTTTGAAGAGAATTCAGCCTGCACATTATTCCAAATGCAAATCCCCGAAAGGTACAGATGCAGAAATTAAATATTTTTTTGTTATTTTAAATAACTACTGTAGAAAAGGCAAAGTTAATAGAATTGCATTTCTAAAAGTAAACTGTGTTGGTTTTGATGTGTTTTAATTTGGTTGGCCGCAGAGTTATGGCTTTATCAAATATGTTTTATCTGATTTCTTTATCAAGAGCGTATTGGCAATCGGTAGTTCTTGAATAACATATTCAGAAGGCGCGATTTAGGCCCCAATGTGTATTGGGCGAAGGATGCTCTTATTTGATGGAATACGGTATACTCTGCCTCACCTGCCCATTCTTATTGTCTCCACTTTCTACCAGCATTTTTTATTACTGTGGGCTTCATGACCACTGTTGGAGGACTTCCACCTTAATGCACTTGTAATGTCTTTTGTACACATTCCTTGGTATGTCCATGTTTTGTTTCCTTCAATTCCCTGTCGAACATTTTTTTCAAGTGCTTCAACTTCTAATGTCAGATTTGATTTCCAAACTGTTGATAACCTTATGTGCTTTAAAAATAGAATTTTATTCTCGCATTTATACATCTATATTTTACGGCCTTCTGCAGAATCATGCTTCTAATATGGTTTAGTTTTTGTCTCTTAAAAAAATTTGTTTCCACCTTTCTAGGTAATTCTGATTTCGTGAACAGTTTTATATTTCTGATTATATATCTTATAGGATCTATAAATGTTATAGAGTAACGTCTGGCGCAGCATAACCAAATTGGCTTTTCCGCCAAAAAATTCATACCTATACCGTTGGGGATATATTTTAGTTACGGAAATATTCAAATTCAATTTCATGCACTTCCACAATTACTCCACATTACTTGTAACTGAAAAGTGAATCCAAAAATGAATTCACGCTTAAAATTAGTTCATTTTTGATTGTTGAAATATTCTATACGGAAAAAATTGATCACGACATTCCTCTTATTCCCCATTGAAACTTTGCTCAGTTCCACCATAAAGTACTGTAAATGAATTGCTACTATTTTTCTTAATCTGAATTACTTAGTAGACATATTAATTCTCATGATGCGAGAAGTCTCGCTAGATCGTGGATAAGCTAGATATATCTGAAACAATATTTTAGGCAGGTGAATGACCATGCAGTTACAGTATTGAAACTACAGAGGCAAATTTGATAAGTGTTTCGATTTAGGATGACACAGGTGAAGTAAATAAGCTTGGAAAGTTAATCTAGTAGCATACGACATTAAGTTAGTTCTGAGTTGTAACTTAGCGGCAAAACTTGCTCTCACTGTTTCAACGACTTCGTCGTTTTCTTTACTTTATATTGACAAATCGGAAACTATACTTGTGCTAGCCGAGGTTACGAACTAAAAATATTGTATTCTAAACGGTAGTTTTAAGGATAAGAAAATGTATTCTTCTGCATTTTAAAATTTTCCATTATAGTAATATTTATGGAATCTTCTCCATGTTTTAATTGACATCTGAATTGGGAAATTTCCTCCAAGAATTTCTTCTATGAACTCTATACTGTAGCAGCAAAATCTGCGCCTCGACTGAAATGGAGGTAAAACTTGGTTCACAACTTCATCTCCATAGAATTGTATCTCCAGCCTATGAAGCAAAGCATAAAAATCTTAATCAATCATCAATCCTTCTGCTAATTACAATATACTTACAAATATTTAAATTGGTATTTTTGTTATTCCGTGGATTTTTCAAATGCCCTTCTGAATGTTCATATTCAGAACTGAATAGTTATTTGTAATATGGAAGCCAGTCACTTTGCCCGTTAAATCGCATCAAAAAATTACCAGATGATTCACCAATTTATAAAGAAATGTACATAAATACAAATCCTGTCCAGCTTACGACAAATTAGTGTGCCATTAAAAATAAATAGACATAATATTCACACTACAAATACAATAAGATATAAATAACAAATCAATAAAATTAAAATTAAAATGAATAAGAGGAAAAATATCCATGTATAAGCTTATCCAACTGAAATACTATTAGAATAGTCATCATATGAATGAAAATATCTCCAACATTCTGAAATAATAAATATTAACTTTGCAGCTCGCTATAAATGAAGTCCAAAGTCTCTTGAAATGTCTTTGTCTTGTATTTTAGGCAACCAAAAATATAGTACCTCCGTTTATAATTTATTAGAAATCCCTTGACAAGGGTTAAATTTTGAGTATGTGAATCTACACTTGATTCTCTAAAATCACTTTGGAAGTTAAAAATTGAATCTGGACCTAATTTTGTAAAATTAGTGTGTTGGAATATCGAAGTTGTTTTGACTTTAACTTTAGATCCGACAGAGTACCAACATCGCTTTGTACTTGCAAATTGAAACTTCTTAATTTACAAGGTATCAGCCATAGTTTTCGCTTTTGTATTATGAAGTATTGGGAGAGGTTTGGGTTTATATGAGTGTCACTCTTAGTCTTACGTGGCAGTCGAAAGACTCTCATTCGCAGTTTTCTTTAGTCTATCAACTTGGAAAAAAAAAGCTTAATGGTAAACTTGTATCCATATTATACTACGAATTCATATTGATTTGTGAATGTCAATATGAAGTTTCTGGAACAAGGATAAATTGGGGATTAAATCTCGCACATTGAACCCCTTAACCTACAATATCGTGCTAATAAAATGGTACTCACGATCGGTAAAAAAGCAAACATCAAGTGTGAGAGAAGTGATACGACGCTGGCGTGTCGAACATAAAGGAGAGACGGTAACGTCCTTCGTGCCAGATCCTAGATCAAACATTAATTTTCTTTAACTTGCTATTCATTTCAAGATGATAAATCTTTCTTGGTTCAACTATCAATTGGTACTATATTTATTAAACAATTTTGCAAAAAACATTAGTTGCACCTTACACATGCATTTCAATATCCTAAGACGTGTTCTTGATCAACTTGGAACGTTCAGCCACCGTGAAATTAATCTGACGTGTGACCGACTTTTGTTGTTGTTTATGTTACGCGCTATTTCATCTTGCAGAATCGTAAAAGCAAGGTGTTGGTAATATTTCTTCTTTTCTTTGCCTTGAAACTCGAAACTGTTTAATAAATATATTGTAGATTCGATGAATGTTGTTATTAGTTTATAGTCTTTCTTTTCCCAAAACTCATGATGCTTAAATGTGCAGTATCCAAAATTACGATAATTTTCCGTTTCAGCACCTCTATTTAACTGTACCCGTGTCATAAGTGTACAGTAGAGTGGGTCGGTGTGTCATTACTATTATTTTTTCACGGAACGCGTTATGCGGAAAAATTTGGTTCTATTGTAATAAGAAATACAGGAACGAATTAAAAATCGGCTAACATCTTCCGTTCGTGCTCCGTACTTAATGAAAATTGCAAAAAATCGCGCCCCTTTATTGTAAAATTTTACATAAAGCTAATAAACACGATTTAGTTTTTGCCCGTTTTAAGGATTTAAATAACCTACACAATTAAATTCTTGACTATCAATCTAATTTTTCCGTCCGCAACGTCTCGGAAAAGCAGAAATATACCAATTTTCTCGTACCTTTCCACTGTAGGCAATCTGTCCTCGTTTTGTTAGAACAAAACGACCAAGAATTGACACATGGAGGTATTGCAGTGCAGTTTCGTCTATTATCCCACCCAAACTATAAATTGCTGGGGTGTGGTATTTAATGGTATTTGCAACTATTTGCCAAAAAATTCTTCCATTGGTTGGCTTTGGCTTTACTGTGTTTCTTACTTTTCTTTTATATCTACTACACATTTGTCTGATTTTTGAGAGAAATCTCAGGTACAACCGATCGATGTGGGCTTCCAGTGTTGCTTTGGATATAGCCATCTCTAGCTTCATGTCCACATACTTATCTGAGGCCCCTGTCACAAAAGTTGATGCACCTCCACATCCTGGTGTGGTAGTGGTAACCTCTGTATTTCCTGATGGACGAAGGCTGAATTGATGAGTGATTTTAATATCATATTCACTTGTATTGGGCCAACGCTAAGGGACATACCACACAAGAATTCTTCAATGTAACGGAAGCTTGAAAGTTTATCTCGGTGGCACGAAATTTCTAACAGTCTCTTTGGGACGATTTGTCTTGTTTATCCCTTCCTTGTAAACTGAACTCCGAATACGTTCTTTCCATCGACAAGATTGCCACAGAACATTCTGGGTGCACAAAGAACGTATTTTATTGTATTACTGGATCGACAACTTAAAGAAATTCGTCGATAAATATGTTTGATTGTTTGAAAGACATGTTTCTAATCCGTCAAAATATTTGCTCTTTTTTCATTGCAGACCACGCGGGAATGTGATTTTAAGATGGCTTTCAACTATTTCTTAAGTTTCCGGGATGTGGGTCTGATGAACTTGTATACAACCAAAGACTTGATTGGCTGCAGTTAGCCATCTGGAAAATGGAACAAAGGGACTAGGGTTCCTCACAAGTCTGGACAATGTCCCAAGGATTGCATTTGAAATGGACAAATGTTTACTGTTGGTCTTGTTAGATTCCTGATATAGACAGGAATTTGTTGAGCAATCTATGGGTTCATAATCGACCACAGGAAGTTTTCAGGCAAGTGATCTGCCGCCTGATTGGCCCACTAAAAGATTTAGGCCCTGCAGTTTGACCGTCAACATGTTGGAAAGTGTGTATGAAAAGAAAGCTAATTAAAATGCAGTGGAGGCATATGTCTGAGGGCGTCCTGCTATGATTTTCTATTTCGGTGGATAACACGGTTCTGTAACCCAGTGTGTTGGTTACTAAAATTCTCCACCTACTCTTGCCATCTAGTTTTCCTCTCATCTCATTAGTCGCATTTCATCTTCTAGCTAAGTACAGGCTAGACAACATTAAAACAAACATAACACAAAAACAAAAACAGTATTGCACAATGCACAGTAGACTCGCAGCACAATAATGTCACACACAGCACCAGCGTAAAAATTACCTGTAAATAGACAAAAGAAAGACCATGAAGGCCGGTGGGTGGGTGGAAGAATGGTGTGTAGCCGGAGTCGGTGGGGAAGGGGAGCGGTAGAGTGGGGGGAGGACCACGCCAAGCTCAATCTAGTTCAAACCAGTTCAATCTAATTGCGGAGTTCTGTCTGTTTTGTTTCAGCAAAACGAACTAGAAGAGTTGCAATATGAAAATTGCGAAATATTGGGATTTCTGTTTTTTCTAAGACGTTGCGCGAACGGAAACAAATAGATTATTCATCAGAATTTATTTGCTATTTTAAACCATAAACAAGTAAAAAAACTAAAGAGCGTTTAAGTTTTATCCAATTTAAAAAATTACAAAAGGCAAGTGATTTTTGCAATTTTTTCATTAACTTTAAATTACGATGTAAACGGAAGATGTTAAATTGATTTTAATTTTCTTTTGGCTGTTTTCTTACAAATACTTTTCTCCACTAAAGCGTCCCGAAAATTTTTTTCGACCCACCCTAGCGTACAGATTTCAATGTGACTGTCTTGGGAGTTTGGTTTCAATGTCTTACGCCTGAACAAATAACTAATTTGACATGCATTTGGAAGAGGTTCTTTAAACTTATTCATAATTTGTACATTGGTACACTATTATACTAAAATTACATATGTACCGTATAATATAAATGTTTATAAACGTGCAAATGAATGTGCCGGTTATAACTGGACTATTGTCTCGGCGAGTGATATCGCGTAGGTCGCATATACCCGGCGTTCATCACCGGCGCCTCTTCTGGATGTTAGACTCAAAGCTGGCGGTTACCGGACGAGTAAGATGATTTAGTAAAGCGAGTTTGATTTATATTCAACGATTGTTGAACTTCTCCAGTGAAAAGTCGTAATAATAGAATTTGACCTTTCATTCTTGTTGACTATGCTTATTAACAGCTTTCTAGTTATAGATCTGGAATGTTTAGTGATCCCATTTATTTTTAATAAGGTTTTAATATTTGTGTATTTACAGTAAATTAACAACAGGAAATTGCATATTTGTAATAAATCTAGAATATTATGTCTGATCTTATTTGTTAATTTTAAATTATTGTGATGATCTAAGTTTGATTCTCAGTAAAAAGAAAGTTACGAAATTGTTGACATTTAGCTGGTTGCTGCTGATTTTCATAAAACAAGTTCATCTAAAATACCCATCTGAGCTACGTTAAGCTGGGTGAGTGCTGCTTATATAGTTTCTACTGTAAAACGAATAAACCAATCATCTATATATATATTCATCTAAAGATTCTTTAAGTATATACCTTTTAAATGCTTGATAAGTAAATGTTGATGATGGTCGTACTTATTTAACGAAGTCGCTAACAAGAGAAGAAAATCATTAATATATGGAAAAATTCTTGTTAGAACATTCGCTTTACAAATTCTTTAAACAATACACAGATTTTTAAATTATAAATACTCAAATATTATCAAAAAAGTAATTCAATTACCCTTATCTTTGTAAATTAATCATCTATTTGTTTTGTAGTATCTTACTCATTCAAAAAAGAAATCTCAAGCAAGAACAAGAATAAAAACAAAACATTTCGGGCACTTATTTTCTATTTTAAAAAAAATTGTATTAAAATACAGACTATTTTTTAATGATATTATCGCTATTTTATTATAAAAATTAATTTTAAGTATACATTACCATATGCGTTCAAATTTAATTAACATAAAGTCTGTTAATTTGATCCATTTCCTGTTTGAAAAGTGTTTTCCTCATAATACGTCTCGCATCTTTGCAATGCACCAAAAACCCCTTCAGGTGTATTTTCTTCAAACTGTAATCCGCGTCGAATTGTTTCAAATGATTTTAGCATTTCATCATGCGAAGGTTTGTTCATTTCTGCATCATGATCATTTCCATCTTCGTCTTCCTCGCAATTCATTGCTGTATTGTTTTTATTTTTCACACTGTCCAAAATATCCAATTCAGTTGGTGTTTCCGAGGTTTCAGCTTCAGAATCAAGTGAAAGAAAATCATCAATCAGCATATCATCGTTAATTTCTTCTTTTTCCCTTAGCTGCATCACATTTTTTAAGTTCCTCTAAGAGAATATCGTCTTCGTCCTAAATACTTGTCGAATTCTCATTGCTGACGAAGAATCCAGCTTTGGCAAAACTGTTGCGAATAGTAGGATCTGTGACATTATAGTTCCATGCTTTGGAAATTTTTGATATGCTTTCCCTTAAGTTGATCTTTGGCATGGATTGATTGTTCTCAAGCGTAGTGATAACTTTTATGACTATTCTCTTGCGATAGTGAATTTTGAAAATTTTTATTACCCCTTAATCCATTGGGTGCAGTTTTGATGTAGTGTTTGGTTGCAAGTAAAAAACTGTAACGGTTTTCAGTTGATTCCCTTCGGAAGGGCGGGACAATTGTCAAAAACGAGAAAAATTTTGCGACACTCTGCAATCACACGTTTGTCCAACATTTGAACCCATTTTTCTCAAATCTCTGAGATCTGAGGGTTTTTTTGTTAAAGTCATAATCAACCCCCACAGATTTTGCGCCTTTGAAACATCTTGGCCTTTTGCTTCTTCCGATAACTAATGGTTTCAATTTCTGATGTCCAGTCATATTTGCACCTAACATGGCAGTTAATCTTGCTTTGCTTTGTTTTCCTCCAAAGTGTTTTTCTTTTTTAAATGTTAATGCCTTTTGAAGCAAACATTGAAAAAATAAGTCTCATCCGCATTAAAGATGTTTTCTGGCTTATAGTCTTTTAAAATTTTACTCAGTGTCCGTTATCCAATTTTCACCATCATTATCATCAACGTCTTTACTTTCACCAGATATTACTTTTGCCATAATTCCGTGTCTTCTCTTAAAATTTTCAAGCCATCCATTGCTTCCTCGAAATTCGTCGTATCCCAATGCCTTCGCAAATTGAAGAACCTTCTCAATTATGAAAGGAATCGGAACATTTTTATCTCGCATTGTGTGTACACTTCAAAACTTCCTCTTCCACATCTTCATAGACACATGTTTTTAAACGTTTTGAACAAGAATTCGATGAATCACAATTTTGTATCTTATCACGATATTTTTATTATGGTTGATAAGCTGTTTGGAGGAATATCAAATTTTAAAGCAATATCCTTTTCTTCACGCCTTTATCCACCTCATGAAGAATTAAATTTTTTTCTTTGATGCTCAGGCATTTTCGCTTTGACATTTTCCAGATACAAGAACCGAAATTTCCAGCACGACTCTGATCAACAATCTAGAAAACGGGAGACTAGTTCAAGGACATGGGACAGCTCCATTGAGAGTGAAGGGGGGAAAAGAAAGTTTGAAAGTTTTTCTAGTGAAGTGGACATTGGGATGGGGGATAAATATTGTACTTCCTGGATGAAATGCAAAGAATGGCATTGATTTTAATGCTGTCGGTGGATTAAGCGACTGGCAAAACCAGTTCAAGGCCATTGACCACCATAAATTGTGTTAAAAGAAAAAATAAGTTTGAAATATTCAGAAATATTTTGAGAAATAGGGAGAAAATAAAATACTGGATCACAAGAAAAAGTTCGTTAAATAGAGAATGCACTTCGCTATTTGGTGGTTATTTTACGAAGAAATTCGCAAAATGTTCTTGGTTCGAAGGAAAAGTTCACAAAATAGAGAAATTCGCAAAATAGAGGTCCGACTGCATTTACTAAATACTAATTTCCTAATTTCATTCTTGATTTTACTCCACTCGAGTATTTGATTTGTCTGACAGTTATTTAAGCATCTAAGAAACCAAATATTTCTTTTCAGCTTTAACTTGTGACATTATAAAATATTCGTGATTATTCCCTTTTCCTTATCTTCAAATAAAACTTACAGGACTTTAATATTAAACGGAAACAAGCTTGGTTAATTTGCTGACTTTGCACTAATGGAACAGAGCTGAAAATGCATATTATCATAGTCGAATATCTGCGCCTGTTCAAATTAAATTACTAAGTGAATAAATTTAATTATTCACTATCAAAACAAATTGCTGTGCTTTATGTTTTGTCCAGTTTGAGTTTTTGAAGCAACTGGAATCCAGAGGTAACCAATTGGTTGCCACACCTCACAACGAAGACAGAGGCGAGAAACGCGATTTTGGAGCTAAACAATATAAACACATATTCTGTGCGCCAAGCAAAACTGAAGCCATTACAGGGTACACCTTGTTTAACGAAGCCACCCTTTACTCGATAGTACGACCCTCTAGTTTGGATTGTTTTATTCACATGTTTGGCCTCGTAAATAAATCCCTGCTAATGTGATCAGGTCTACCATTAGACCTGTCCTGGAACATAGTAGAATGTTGGCCTTTAACTACACTTAGTTTCAGCCTGTTTGATAATGTTGTCTAGACTATTTCCAATAAGTTTAATAATAGTGTCATAATATTTTCAATTCATTCTTCCATCTTGCATCAAAGTAAGAATTTTCTTTGAGCTCTTACCCGATTTTATAGGGTCTTAATATCCAAGTAGACTAAGGTGCAACTCCAAATAGCGGTGTGAAATTTGACTGTTTCCATTTTATGAAACAATCCCACGTGACTTAATTATTGACTCGGAGGCATTGTACTCAATTTTACTCGTTGCGTTTAATCCCACTTCGAAAGATTGTAACTGACAGTACTAATCACACTTGTTTATAAAATTTTAAGTATAGTTTGTTCCTGATTCATTTGTGATACTCTCAAAGAAACTTATTCAGAAATCTACTGAAAGCAGTTGTTAAAGGTTTTGTATAATACTGCTGTATAAAGTTTGCTTTAAAAATAGGTACAGGCAAGTTGGTTTCTTTGACGTAAATCGCATAGTGGATGTTCCTGAGATCGAACGATTGACGCTCTTCAGACAGAAAAAAAATTACATGCATAAAATATTTCATTTTATTGCATCGAAGAGTGAAAATATAATAGTACAAGTGTTAGTACTAATATTTATAGTATTACTATTATAGTGTACTCTTTTAGTACTGGTATATTGGTCATAACAAATGACAATTGCTTGCTCAGAAGTATTTTTCAAGTTGTTATAACTTGAATGTTCCAATCAAGCTCTAAAAATTTCTAAAAGCATTTTATGTGTATTTCACTATGAGAACATATAGTTGAAAAAAAATTTTATGTTTGACATTGCACCTAGTGTAAGCTGTTAGAGATAAAGTAATTCAAATCTGCTTTACTTGACTTGATATTTCGTTTCTTTATAAGATGGTTTTCCTTTGGATTTATGGGGTCGTGATGGCCTATTGGTAAAGTCTCGGCTTTAGGGCCGGAGGGTTCGAGCATCGAAACTCGATAGACTTAGATAGGTTGTGCCAACTCGGAAGTCATCTGACTGCGGTTTAAAATTCCCTGTTCTGTGCCAAAATAGCCATCATTTTGCTTCAAAACGGGACGTTAATATAACGAAAAAACTTTTTTTTATTAATTCTCGCTTTTTATAAAAGGCCCCCACTTGTATCCGTTACACCCCCTTAACTTCTAAACGGCGACAGGTTAGGCCTTAAAGTTGGTGTCTAGGTATAGTAAAACGGCTCTGCGCTACTCGATGAGACAACTTACAACGCCATCTATCGGCAAATTTTGGAATTAGCGGTGCTATCTCCTGAGCGGTGAAAGATACGGGAAAAATGTCTACTAGAGAGTTGTAGAGCACTCTCGATTTATTACGAAAAGATACCTTACGCACATCAATACTCAAAACAGAATGTAAAAAACTAACATTTGTTTGATTGTGATTTCCAACACTATGGCGTCGTGAAACTCGAGAGAAGCGAGAAAAGACCACCTTACCGACTAAATACCAGCTTGTGTTGTGATGCAGGGGAAACGCACATGATTTGAATTCATGAGGACCATGGTTCTGTCCTCACCGGTTGCGTGTTTTACTGAATGTCTCTACAAACCATGAAAACTTTTTTCTGATCTTGCAAAATCGTCTCTCCAATCACGCAGATCAACTCAACCATGTCAGATATAAAAATCAATGGATTTCATGTATTATGCAAATGAGGATGGAACGTCATACCTGTCCATCAGAGATTACTATAAAAAGGACGATTCTGCTGGGTTGTACGTTCAATCTGAGGGTTATGACGAAATTTGGCATGAAGGAGTATTGCAATATGTTTTTAATTTACCATTAATGTGGGCGTAAGCCAAAATCGGCTGCAAGGCTTTATCGTGAACGTTTTCCTGAAGGCCGGCATCCTGCACGGCAGACCATTTTAAAAGTTATAACACGTTTGAGGGAGACGGGCTGCGTGACCAGTCGACCTCGAGTTCGTAGACCTCGTAACGTAGGACGCAAAGTGCAACCTGAAGATGTGCTAGCGTACGCTCTCGCCCATCCTCGGAGCAGCACAAAAATGACCAGTGAAAATTGTGGCCTCTCAAAAAGCCTCGTTTTAATGACAGGCTCATTGGACCAGTATTTTACGAGAGAAAGTTAACGGGGCAACGGTAATGGAGCTTCTTCAGAATGTAATAACCGACTTGGTGAAACGGTAGACTCTCGACAAACTCCAAAATGTATGGTTCCAACATGACGGCGCCCCTCCGCATAAGATTTCAAACGCTAAGCAGTACCTAATGGAGACATTCCAGAATCATTTCATCGGGTATGGTGGTTTAGTAGAGTGGCCCCGCGCTCACCTGACTTGACCCTATTGGGCTTCTTCTTATGGGGCACATAAAAGGGCAGGTATATACGAACCTTCCGCCAACACTGCAGGATCTTCGACGCATTACTTTTTATTGGGAATAATTCCACATTTTAACCTCTTCATGTATTTGAAGGACATTGGTGTTTTCCATGATATTTAGTTTTCTTTTCTTTTGAACTGATCTCTTTTAAATTTCTTGTTTTAGTATCTTTTCTTGTTGTAGTGTCGGTTCATTCATCTCACCTCTTTACTTGGATTTTAACTAAAGATTCTTTTAAGCACTTATTCTCTGTACAGATTCTTGGTTTTCGGCGCAGCTTATCCCATTCGGGGATCTTGTGCCAGGGAAAGTCAAATCAACTTCAACTTCGACGCATTACTAATGCTTGTACCTCCGTAACACCTGGCATGTTACACAACGTGCAGCGAGAAATCCAGTCCAGAGTGCAAATGTGTTTAGTGGCTAACGGAGAGCATTTTGAGCAGTATAAATAAATGATCCAGAAGAAAGGGGCGTGTCTGTTTCCAAAACTCTATGACATGACAATTTTCGAAATCGTGACAAAATAAATGTTCATTTTTTGCATTTAGATTTAGTATGAATGTGCGGAAGGTGTCTTTCCGTACTAAATCGAGAGTGCTCTACAACTTTCTAATTGATTTTTTCTCGCATCTTTCACCGTTTAGGAGATAGGACCAATAATTCCAAAATTTGCCGATAGATGGCGTTGTAAATTGTCTCATCGACTAGCGCCTAGCCTTTTTACTATACCTAGACTATACCGAATCTGTCGCCGTTCAGAAGTTAAGTGCGTGTGTGTGGGGAGTAACGATTATTAGTGGGAACCCTGTATAGTTTCTCTACCAAACCGCATTCGTGTTTTTCGAATAATCCCCCGACTGCCTGTTGCATGCTCTTCACATGAAAGGCTATACTAATATGCAGTTTACTTTCCTTTAGGAAAACTCCTATTATATTACATTGTTTTTCATCTTAGAAACAACCTGAAAATAACTGAATAAAGTTATTTAAAATCTTTATCCTTTACCCAAGCTCTTCAGCTCAGTAACAAGCTTTGTTTCAAAATTTATCGGAAATCGAGACACGACTTCAAATTTAAATTCTGATTTTCTAGGTCGGATATTAGAATTTTCATTACTATAGAAGAAAATGACCAACGTTTGCTATTGGTTTGTCCAAGTTATATTATAACAGCATTTTAGAGAGTACAGTGCACTCCCGATTATCCGGGTTAATCACCGGGATTGGTCGAACGGACAATAGAAAACGCGGATAATCCGAAAACTCCTTTTTATTAAAGAAAAAAAATCAACATCAGTACAAAAATATAAAAATTACTTACATTTGCATTCTGTATAACATCAAACTAGGAATTTTCCTTTCAACATTTACTGCTTAAAAAAATCTTTTATGCTTCTTTGCTTCTGCTGTTTGTTCATCCCTTGTCGTATATCGACAGATCTTTTACGAACCGCAGTCATGTCACCGTAATCAAATCCTCTTTGTCCCATATAATCTAGCAAAGTTCCACAGATTGTAGAGTAGCAGAATGTGAAATTGCATTTCCCTCATTTAGTACATCTTCTGCATCAGTACTAGCCGATTCTCCATTATCAAGTTATTGAAGAATTTCTAATTTTTGTTTAACATTTAAAATGTTTCGTTTTCGTTTCACACCACTCATTTTTACCAATAAAACGTTTCACGCTACTGACGATAAACAACACGCAAAAACTAAAGGAACACGTGCGAAAGTGAAAGAAGACGAAGAAGTTAAAGAATGACGTGTCAAGGAGGAGCGTGTTCGTTCGAGAACGAGCTAGCAGGAAGTGGACGATTTATTTTCTCGGAAAATTAGGGGTCGAACCGGTAGAGATTGCACTTGGAGAAAGAAAAAAAATCCATTCTCTATAGCCTCCGCCGTTACGGCTCACTAGTTTCACCGAATGAATCAATCGATCGTACATCAACATCGGTATTAGATTTTACATGCATGATAAGTTTGAAAATGTTTCTCCTTAAATTTTTTTTGTGTGTCCGGAATGAGCACGATAATCCTCAAACCGGATAATCCGAGCACGGATAATAGAGAGTATACTGTATCTGCATGACTTTTCTGCTGGTAGTGTTTTACATGTTATACCTTCGTTCATTTAACAAAGTCTGCAAGTCTGGTGGAGTAACTTGCGATAAGCTTTCTTCCCTCTACGAGTTGCATGTTCTTTCTCGGAATTATTTATCGGTATTAAATTGACCAAGAACAAATTTGAGTGTTATCTAATGAACAATATCTCCTTTGCGCTAAGTTAAAGCGAAAAGGTTAGAAAAATAAAGCCTAGAAACTGCTTGTGCAGATTTAGTAATGGGTTAGAAGTTTCTACCAAAAGCGTAACTTGTCATCTGACATCCGCGCTAAACTATTTTGTTCAAAGTTTAGAAATATTTAAATCTGCAGCCAATATAGCACAAGAACTGCTGCAATTTGATTCCAATTTAAGCTCAGGCTTAAGGAAATATTTTATTGGATTTTGTATCGTATGATCAAGAGACCGTAGAATATTGGCTGGAGTCTCTCCAAATAAACAGTGAGGATTGAACTGGTGGCAAAGGAGAGGTATTCGTGGAATTCGGGTCTCTATAGTTGGAGGTTGCATAGAACCAGAAGCCATATATATCGTTTTTTAGAAAGCCGATAAATTACATACCAGTCGTTATATAGGGAGGTAGCATAGAACCAGTGGCGATATATTCATTTGGCGAATGCCGTTCGATTCCACAAAATATTCCTCACAGAGAGGAAGGGAAAAGCGGAGTGACGTATTGCATGACGACTCGCAAAAGAGAAAGTAAATGTAAATTGCATTGCATGATGACTTTAAAAAACGTGAATGTAGATTAGAGACAATGGATAACTGTCAGAAATAAAGTCAGAGCGTTTAAAGCAAAGGATTTTGTGCGGCAGTATAGAGAATTTCCTGTATGTCAGTTTCTGGAGCGACGGCTAGAACTGTTATTAATTATATTAATTTATTAAATTCTTAAGATCTAACTTTCTGATTGAGTATTGGATAATGATGTATAGAGAAAAATCTTTACATTGCTATGTTAGTAAAACTAATTCTGTGCGGTGAAAGAAAATGCCCTCATGTTTCCCTTTTTTTGCACTTTTTGAACAATCGACCCCTTTCGTTCGCATACTGAAGCATAGGTCCGAACCCTGAAAGATTCCGTAGTTATGAGAAAGGCAATATCAAAGTTTTCACAAAAGGGTTGATGTTATAGTTTCTTAAGGATTTTTCTGGACAGGAATTCCACAGTGCATTTTTAGAGGATGCACGAAAGTCATACACTAAGCGTCGAAAGTTCCTTAGATTCTGAATTCTTGTAATTAAATTTAAATCAGTTTCATATAGTGTTTCAGATAGTGCTATGAGGTATATCTCACTCATGACGAGTCTAAAGTACGTCTCATTCAAGTACAGAAACCTTTTGAAAGGCGAAGTATCAGACTCTAAAATATTAAATTGATCTCTTATCCAAAACTTGTAAGCAAAAAAAAGCAACTTAATCCTTCTGACTGGAAATTTTATGTTATTGGTAATGTCGTTAGAAATCGATATCTGGTAACCTTCTCTTCCGTCTGCTTTCTTCGTAGGAAAAGAATACCGGTAATCTGTATGTATGGGAAAGGTGTAAAGTCTAATTATACAATGCTGTATGACGTATTGAATTCAGTCTTAAATTCTGGGGCTATATGAAATCAAGGTGTGTATATGTAGGTGTTTCGTAGTTCGTAAGAAATTAAGAAAAATTGTATTATGCCGTGTGAGAACTTAATGTTATTACCCCTATAATGAATGAAGCTTCGGGCAGATGCTTATGAATAAAAGCGGGGAAAGTTATGCATTTATAAAGGTCAAGGTTAGGAAGAAAATATTTTCATTCAAAACAAGTGTTTCTGGCTGCCTGCCCTATTGGGCTTTTGAGGTAAATGAAGAACCGGTAGATATAATACGATTTATTAGGCAAAAATGATTCGCGAAGAAGCCTTCTGGAATTCTATAATTAAACTACAAATTCTATGATGGGGAAAATTTCTTTAAAATCTCTGCTTTCATAAGTAATGAAATATAAACTAAAAGCTTCTTTTCAAAATTTTATCTTAAAAATTGTTCCATTTACTCCACGACCTTGCCTCTATATATAGACATGAAGGCATTAGGCGGGTTCAAACTGATATGTAGAACACTGATAATGTTTTGAATAGAAAGTTATTGTTGGATAAGAAAATACACGTATCTTCCGAAAAATAATTGCATTTAAATTACCTTCCTCAATGTTTTAAATTTGTTGGGCTGCTTAAAAGAGAGGCTTTGTTCCTTCAGGCTCGGTCTTGCACTTACCATCACCCTGCCCTACACCTAAAAAGGACCTAAATAAATTGATACTAACTTCACCTACATTGCCCAAATGAAAACAATAATAGATGATCGTGTTAGTAAAGGTATAAGTCAGCTGTGTGGGAAAAGTCCGACGTTGGTTAATTGAAGCTTGAGAGCTAGTTTTTTAGATGTTCCGCCTAAAAATTCTATTCGCGACGAATTGTTTGAAAAAATCAAACCACTGAAAACTCATTTAATTAGTGAAAAACTTAATATTATTCACAAGAGAAAGCTGGTAGTTTCTTTGAATCAAAGGATCTCTATATTGTAAAATATTTCCATTTAGGAAAAGGTCATAAATCAGTTTTTCTCGGTGTATTTTAACTTCAGTTAAAAAGTTTGGTGTTTAAATTACTGCATTCTAAAATGGGGGAAAGAGTGGGAGATTTCAATTCATCTCCACCTGCCCTTCAAAATTTAGTTTGCAGTCTGAATTTTCAATAGCACTTGCGGCAATTTAAAATGACAATTCAAGGTGCAGAAGCTACGGAACTCATATAGCCCGAAAAGACCATTAATTTAATTCTTTTCTGTATTGTGCGACATTACCCTCCATAGTGTTATCCCGATTTTTATACCCTCTACAATTTCCAATTTTGGAGATTTCTATCCAATGCTTTTAACGTTTGATATTCATTTCTGAGGGTATCTGTGAAACCGGAATTGAAATCGTATTTCACCCCCAATATCATGCCCGTGTGCAATGTAAATACAAGCCAAAATGGATTTGAATTGCTTTCTAAGCATATATCGCTAACCATTTTGTGGATGGCAGAATCCTCCATCCCTTTTCAGGGCATATAGTAATGATCAGTTGAAAAGAAAGCCATGCCTACCTTAACAGGCTACTCCATGGTACTTAGCACGACGCTCGACTCCAAAAGATAGGCCAGGTTTTTAATCTGTTCAGGATACTATCACGCTTCTGGTGACCATGAGACTTGTTTTTTTATGAAGTTCTCCATCCCATAATGGTCGGATGTCCTTTATAGAGAAACTTGTCACACAGATGAGTTTCCGTTGATCCACCATCATAATCAAAATTTCGGCCCTTAGATCCTAAATAGCCTTAAAGTGCTCTGAAGTCTGAATTCGAGCGTGCGTGTGGAGTCCCTGCCCTTTAGCGTATATTTATAGAAGCAAAATAATTTTCTCCAGTAGCTTACTGATTAGCTTTGGCGCCGAGTTGATCGGTAGGCCTGTTTGAGATTAAGGAAAAAACATGGTCATGACAGAGGAACGTCATAGAACCATTGGTCACCAGAGGCGTGAAGGTAAGATGTCTAATCTGTAAAGGGGGTTACGAAATCTTTCGGATACGACGTCCATTCTAATTACCATGGAGGAACCTGTTAAGGTGGGCACGACCTTCTTTTCCAATGATCATTACTGCAGGCCCTGAAATGCGATGGAATATTGTGCCATCCACAAAAATGGTTAGTGATATGTTTAGAAAGTAAT
>BGPR01019675.1:0-28895 GCA_013235015.1 Araneus ventricosus
GAAATTTGGGCACAGATCTATAATTAATGTTAGCATCCGTGATACAAAGTTTTATTTATCTAAGCCAAAGGGCTTATGAGATATAATTTTTACAAGTATGCGATTATACAGACCGACAGACAGTCAACCCTTTGACGGATTTGGCCCAAAATTTTGTACGAACCTACATTCATGACGATAAAACTGTGTACCAAATTTTATCCATCTAGCTATTCAAGTTTTTGAGATATAGTGTTCGCATGGCCGCGGACAGACAGACAGACAAACTTCCCGTGGACGGATTTTCTCCAAAATTTGAAAGAAACCTACAAATTATGTGTAAAGATCACATACCAAATTTCATCCCCGTAGCTCTATTAGTTTTCGAGTTATCGTGTTCACAGACACACAGACATACAGACACACAGATATAATTCTAAAATTGTGTTTTTCGGACTCGGGGAGGTCTAAAACGCAGAGATTCGTCAAAATCTCGAGTTCGAATTTTTTGACCATTTCTCTTTGTATACTTCGTATACGAGATAGTATACAGCGATCTTTGGCCTGAAATTCAAGGTCTTCAACGCCGTGGCGTTTCAATCGTCGGATGCCGTTGCCTCCGAGATTGAGTAGAGTAGTGTTATTTTTCTTCGGTGTAGAGTTCGAAAAAACTTCCGACTGTCTACTCGTTTATTATCAGTGTTGTTCGGAGAGTGAAACCATTGAAAGCTACTTTGTTTCTTATCGTATGGAAGTAAGATTTATGCCATATTTCTAGCAAGTGAGTGACAGTGTATATTTGTTTTAAGATCAGTATTATTTTTTATCTTACCTTTGCTTTCATTTATAAAATTCCTATTCAGTTTTCAATAAAATATTGATCAGAATAACATTTAATGTTGCGTTTTGCAACATACTCGAGATGTTTTATGCAGAAAAACATTTTGAATTGTTTTCTCTTTTGTTTTAATATACTTAAAATTTCTAACTATTATGAAAACATGAATAACTTAATTTTTAAATAATAAGAAGTAATTTAATTATTTTTAAAGTAAAATAATTTCACATTGTTATCTTATAGTCGGTTAGATGAAAATATTTTTTCAATGCATACATTTAGTGAAATTGTTCTGTTTATAATTTATTAATTTTTAAACTTAAATCCATCTGCTTATTCATTATTTATTAATTTTTGAACTCAAACTTATCGGTTAATATAGAGCATTTTTATATTAAAAATTAACCGCATTTTCGATTTGCATGAATTCATAATCATTCAGAATTTTTGCAATGAAACCATTTCAGCTTTAATGTTAGTTTGGAAAAAAGCAAAGATAAGATTAGTTAAATTAACATAAAATATAATGGGCACATAGATCTGGATATTTTTACATGCTTTATTCAACTTGGCTTGTTTCATATGTGTAAAGATGGAATTTTGTAATCAATATTTCAATCGTTTCCTAGTTTATCATAAAATATATTTTGAAATTTTGTGCGATTGAGTGTACCCAAAGAGAATGAACTATTTTAATTTTTCAGAACATAGTTATCAGTTAATTGAAAAATTTAATTAAATTTTGATTTCATACAAAATGTGTCATCAGGCAATGAAGTTGAGAAAAAATATTTTTATTACACACACATACACACACGCGCGCACACAATGTTCCATAATATTTATAGTAATGAATTTTGAATATGTTAAAGACTGATGAGTAGTACGAAATAGAAATAAAAAATCATTTTAAAAACATGTCTTAATTGAAAGTGATTTTTTCATCAAAAGTATGGAGATCAAAACAAAATCATAAAAGCGTGTGGCGCTGAAAACAACGCTACAAATATAAGCAAATTAACCTGGAATGAAGATCAAATAAAAAAATAAAAAATATGAATTGAAAATTTAAATGTATTATAGATGTGATTAAATTTCCAGATTTCTTAGAATATTTTTATCACCATCACAGCATTTTATTATTTTGCTTTAAACCTTCATATTTTTGATAACAAAAATTGCTTTCAAGATTTTAATAGAATAATAAAAGCATGTTTTTTAAATAATTTTCCTGTCATTATTTATCAACTATTCAAAAACGTTCACATGGTAAACTATCGAAATCTATAAGGAAATCTTATATACTAGGGTAGATATGACGTCTTTTGGGCCAACTAGGCAAGGTGAACCAGGCCGGTAAATTGGAACTAAATGGTTTAATCTCAATAAATTTTTGGATCTAAAATTAGTCGAGGCCAACAATTTTTAAACCTCTAGTTTTGATCGGGTAGAAAAATAAGGTGAAATATTTTTATTTAACTAAAATAATTCAGACAAATTTGAAAAAGTATAAGATGTCGCAGACTATAATATTTTCATAATTTTTTGCCAATTTGAGCATTAGAATATATTACTTTATAAGAGTTATTCTCCGACTCAAATATCGCCCAGTTAAAGGTTATGCTTAGGGCGTCGATGTCGTTCAAAACCTTTGGGAATATCTTGGTCGAAAACCAGATCGCTCATAATATTTTGGTAATTCCAGCATTAAAATATGTTACATTTTAAGAGTCATTCTCCGACTCAAATACTATCCAGTTAAAGGTTATGCTTAGGGCGTCGATATCGTTCAAAAACGTTTGGAATACTTGGTCGAAAACCAGATAGCTCATAATATTTTGGTAATTCCAGCATTAGAATATGTTACATTTCAAGAGTCATTTTCCAATTCAAAGATCGTCCAGTTAAAAGCTGATGAAGTAGGGTGTATTTCGATGACGTCAAGAGGTTTAAGAATATCTTGGTAAAATACCGGTTGTAACAATGTGCACAATTGACGATTGCGTCACAGTGAAGGAGAAAGAAAACATGTTTTCTAATTTGGGAAAGAAAATTGCGTTCTGCGTTCCATCTCGATGTGTCCTCATCCTTGAATTCCCACATTATTCGCCTCTCCTTAGCACATATAGCTCCTTCAACCTTTGCCTTCCTGCAGTCATTGTTCTTACTTATTAGGGAGTGGCGAAAAAAGCAGTTTTTAGAATTTTTTAAAAAAGTGACAGTATGGTAATTTCGCAATAATAGCCATAGTAATCTGGTGGTCAAGGGTCCAACCACCGTGAGAAAGAAACTTTCTTAATTTTTATTCAAGTAGTCCAAACCACTAACATTTAGGTTTAGATCAAAATCTTCAGGTTCCAAAAAGATTACTTACCAGCAGTGGCGGCTCGTCAGTTTAGAAACAAGCAGTGCTGCAATAGTTGTATACTAGATCTAAGTTGTAGGAAATTTTGTGCTGATTGTTTTGATATATGATAATAACATACAAAAAATTAATAGTTTTTGAGTTATAAACAAAAACTGGAAAAAAATTTTTTTTTCATGTTTTTGGCTAACTAAAGTTCCAACAAAAATTTTTGGTGGGAAACCTCAGATTCGTAATCAGCACCCCAAAAACATAAAAGAGCAAAAAATTACACCAGAATTTGATTTTAAAAACTACTTAAGGATTGCACTACTGAGGAAAAGCGAAAAAACCCCAAATGAGGAAGTCGCTCCAATCGAGAGCTGGGAAAGATGCGGCTCAAGGGGATCTAATTTCAGGAGGAGAAAGCGTTGCTCAGAGAGGGAAATTTGGTCTTTGGGACGACAAAACTATCTGCAGCTATGGTCTGTCTCTCTTTTCATTCTTGATTGATTTTCTGTCTTCCTTTTGCGTTTTTCATTACTTTCTAGCCATTTTCGTTGATCATTGAACTCTCAAAGTGGGAAAGTAAGTCAATTAGAATACAATAAGAAAATACAAGCTTTTAAAATAATTTCAAGGGGACTGCAGCTCCGCAGCCCTAATGGACGAGCCGCCACTGTTTGCCAGGTTTCTGAGATTTTGGATCATCTAATCCATGCGCTCCGTTTAATCACTCATCACTGCGGCTCACTGCGCGAAAGTTGCCAATCAGTGCAAATAGTTCATTATATGTTCAAAAATATTGCTGGATTAAAAGGGAAGCTTTCCAAGATAATTTTATTGATAATTAGAGACTTGGTCGGTATTAACTTTTATACTTAATACCTGCCCTCTTTAAGAGCTTTTTGAAAATACCCAAAGTCGTTTATACAGGCCTTCTAAATCGAATCAATATAACTCAGGAGGCACAAAAAGGAAGTGACTGCACAATATCCTTAATAACTGCAAGCAAAAATTAGGAACGATGTCAATATAACTTCAGAATATCCATTTTTTTTAATCCGCCGTCAGTCGTAATATCTAATAGATACGCATACAATCTTCAACTATTAGCTGTTTTTAAAGCATCACAATTTGAATTTTTCTTACAGAACACTCATTTTCTTTCTCAAAAGGGCTAGATAATATAAATAGAAAGGAAATTTACCAAAACCGGAGAACAATATCATAGAACATATTTTATATTCCCGAAATATATGACGGCTATTTAAATATGAAAATGATTGCGAATAACAGAAGATTCAATATGACGGCAGTTGAATCCATGATTTTTTAATACGTCGGCTGCCACTGTGACTCACGCATGATTCATATCTATTATCTGATTAGTTGACCCCTGATCTACTATAGTTAAGAGACAGTAGAGAACGGTTCACCTAATTAAATGTAAGATCCGGATCAAATGCGGGAGTGATGGCAGCGAATGTGCTAAACATGATAATGTTTTTAGGCTTGCATGAGCAGAATCTTCATGCCTTAGCTATCAAGAAAGGAAAATATGCACATTCGCGTTCTTTCGGGGATAACGGATCTTTGATTCACATCAGTTTTGAAAACTCTTGACTTTAGTTACGTGACTCAGACAAGATAGAGAGAAGTGTGTGCTCCAATACGTATAAGTTCATTGCGAGTTTTGAAAACTGTCTATTAGTATGTTATATCTGTATTTGATTTTTAAACAGTCTTATTGACGACGAACTTGATACGACGAATCTAATCAAAATTCCTTTTTTTCAGAGTGAAAAAGAACTTATGTATAGGCGTTTGCTATTTGAGTTTTATTCGCATAATCAAAGTTTAAACAGATGAAGGAATGAACCTTAGGAAAAGTAAATGAAGCTTTGATATGATAATCCTGATAAAGAGATCGCACTTTGAGAATTGATTTATTGCAAGGATTTAAAATCAAACTCTTGAAGGAAGTACAATTTGGAATGTTTCCAAAATGTTAGATGTAACTTCCATATCTGGACCTTTGATAGCAGGTGTTCTAGTTCTCACGAGCACCGTACTTTTCTATTGGTAAGAATAACTTTCTTTATCGAAAACATTATTTACTTCGCCTATTTCTATAAAACACACTTTTTTGTATATTGTTCAAGATTTATTTGAAGAAATAAAAGTTAAGCATGGTAAAAACCTGTATAATTCTCTAAATTTAATTGGGTAAAATCTATTTACACAAACTTATCAGGAGTAAATTTATTTCTTAACTTATATATGATGTAAATGAGAGTTTACTTATCTCTGAAGGCAATGATGAGACGACTCGCTGTTTGACATTCAAAACGTTTTATTTTCTTGTTGACATTGAGATGATGTTAGCAGGAATAGCGCTAGAGTTTGGCCGATTTGCCCGACAGGGGGACATGGTTTCCCCGACAGGTGGGCACCACCTTCTGTACGGGGGGACGAGTGTAATGAAATTGGTCTCAAATTTTCGCTAGATTATTATTTATCAACTACAGTTGAATACCCCGTACAAAAATTTTCCTCCACGGGGGTGGGGCCTGGCCCCCCGGTCCTCCCTCTGGCGCCACCCCTGGATGTTAGATATAGGATATCATGCACTCATCAAGCACTACAAACTCATCATATCATTTATATAATAGTTGGGCCTCAATTTGTACGTGTTCTCCCCTCGTCTCTAAAGGAACAGACCACTTGAGACCTTTACTTAAAAATTCTCTAACCGTGCCCTGTGGTCAGAAAAAGTTGGCACCTTACGTTAGAGGGTCGCAGAGTGAACCGAGTTCCCTACTTTCATCTCCTTATACGTGTACCTGTTTCAATGAGACCAGATCACTTGGGATTTTACTTACGAGTCCAACTGTGTGATGAAAAAGGATGACACCTTACATTGGAGCGTCGCTGAGGGAGCTGACAAGAAAGGTTAAAGGTTCAAGGAGAGTCCTCCCCTTTCTGGCCAGGCACTCACAGGCTTCATTGGACCGACCTCTCTTACTTTTTTGTTGGGAAGTTCGCAGCAGTAATCTTTATATTCATTGAAATTGTGCAGAAATTTGCATGAATAAATAGCCAGGCTTTCTTTTTTATGTAAAAAGCAGATTGATGTATTATTAATTATTCGTATATGGTAAGGTTTAAAAGCTTTTTAGGATCTTAAATGTTAATGAGACGTTGAAGTAAGATAGACATATATTTGCAGATTTCTATAATCTTTGACATTCTAAGAATATTCTAAGTTTATCCTTTTGTCTTAAAGTATAGATCATAATCTATTTTATATTCAGTAGAGTGTGGAGTGTCGATTTACATTTTTATCTTAAAAATTAGCAAGACACTAAGTTCGTGATACGTTCTGTAATTTTCGGGATGGCCGGCAACAGTTAGGTCTTCATTCTGTTTAATGTAATATCGAATTTGGCGAGTTATATCTTGAAAAAATTCTAATTTGGCGGCTGTATCATGTTTTAAGCATAACTTTTTTTTAAATCTTATTTTAAAATGCTGTTATTTGTTATTATTTCTTTAATTAGTAGATTGGTCTTTTTAATCCAAAAGAAAACTAAGTTAAATTATACGAAAAAAAAATAATAATTCTACTTTGTTTTTAAAAGTAACCATCTTTTTCATAAATTTTCAATACTATCATTTTTGCGAAATTTGTAATATTTTTACAGTATTTATAATATTTTTTTTTATAATTTATAATATTTTTATTTATTTTCATAATATTTTTACAGAAAAATTTTTTATTTCAACGCTACATCAAATTATAATTTTTGATGAAAAATGCTGACAAAATATTACAATTAGATACATTAATCTAGAAGGAGAAACTGAAATAAATGTCAATGGAGCTGTAAAAAAAGAATTTTTGTTTCAAAGTTAATTTATTCCACTTATTTTTCTTTTTGTCTTTCCAGGTACTCAACACGAAATTTCGATTATTGGTCGAAAAGAAATGTACCTTTCGTCAGGCCCATTCCGTTCCTAGGCTGCGCCTATGCTTATACTAAGAGAGTAAGTAAACATGTGTGTTATGTTTATAATAGCCATATAATTTACTTGCTATTTCATCCCTTTGATAAAGTCGTCTGTTATCATTGAAATATAACATTTCTCTTATGGGAGGCGCAGATGTTGTACTAAAATTGGATTTTCGGCAAAAGATGGCGCTACGGAACATTTAATTGTAATTTTGTAAATACTGATTAAACCAGGGAACATACAGTTGTGAATTTTGGTAAATAATTACGATAATTTATTTTGTAATTCATTCGAAGTTTCTGTCTGTTATAAAAATTCTGTTGTTGAATTTATATATATATATAACTCTTTTTTTTAACGTATTTTGAATAACTTTAAAGTTCTTACTGCATAATTGCTATTTTGTGATAACTGAGAAACGCAGAGGACATTTAATTATAATTTTATGTATAAAGATCAGGACGATGAAATAAATATTTATTGCTGTGATTTTCTAAACTTAAATACTTCACTTGCGTGTATTTTCAGAAAATGAGTGGTCATTGGCGGAATACATAAAATTGAAACTCATTTTATTGCTCAGAGTTTTGATCAGGTGAATTTTTTTCTCTTCTTAGCCCATTCACGAAGTTGATGAAGAGCGGTACAAAAAGTATGGACGACTGCATGGGTAAGTGTTAAATATTTCTTTTTGTAATCTGCCTTTCTTTAATTGTAAAATGCTTGTATCTAATTAGTATCTATTTTTTATGGCTGAAGTGCATATTTCTTTAAATAACAAATTTAATTTAATCATCTATTGTAAAATAGAGATTTCATTGATACTAAACAACATGCAAATGTGTCAGAGAAAGTGTGAAATAATAAAAATAACAAATAAGTCTTTAGTGAAATTTTATGATTTCGTATTAACTAGTTTTAATAAACATGCTATATTATATTTAAACAACAACACAAATAATTATTAACTTCTAGTAGTATTTTATTTTAATATAGCAGTGATGCTTATTAATAAGTTTCTCAATTATTTATAAAGATTCGTTAGACAGAGAATTAGAAATATTGCAAAATTATGTGACATTCATGGAAGAAAATAAAATTGCGTTATAATATTGAATATTTCATACATTAAGTGTGATTTTAAAACTATTTTATTTTTGTATTGGATTTTTGGATCGACTGAATTATATTATTTTTGTTTTGGATTTATATTATATGTTTATTTTCTCGAACCTCTTAAAAGAACGTGTGAGATGATTCAGTATATAAACCAGACTTTGATTTCTCATTATCGTTCCTATAATTAAGAGTACGTTTTCTATGAGATAAATCGGATATTCTGAAGATAAATTCTTCGGTGTTTTGCGAAGTAAATCCATTATCCAGAATAAAACTTCTGAAACCTGAAATGCTTATAATTGCCATTGAATTCTATTACTGAAAGATATCAATTATTAAATGGAGTGGCACGTTAGTTGCAAAAAATATGTCGACACAGAGCAAATAAAACAAAATCACCCATAATTAGCAATTTCGAAGGCAATCGTCCATTTTTGATGGTGGGAAATGCTATGCTTCTGCGAAGCCGCGGTAGCATAGTGGTAAGGTCTAGGCTACGAGGCCGGAGGGTTCTAGGCTGAAAATCCGATTCTACTGAAGACCCGCAGTGTAGTGGGCCTGTTGCACGTTAAATTCTACATAGTAGATCAAACGTCCTCCCGCTGGTGTGGTACAGATGTTTGGAAAGGGTGGTTCCAGGGTCTTCATCATCTGACCGCGGTTCAAAATTACGAGGTCTGTCAGTACTGAGGTATGCAGCCCTCATGTTGCTTCGAAACTGAACGTTAATCTGCGCTGAACCTTTGCTTCGCCGTGATATCCTGGGCAAGGATGTTCTAATCTTTCAAAACGAAGGAGTAATCATTTAATAAACATATAAATATATTTAACTATATTTCACTTAAAAAGTCTATTTCTAACGGCACAGATCTAATGAATAAATAGTGTAAGTTTCCGATGAAAATAACGGGTATTCTGAAGACCGGTTCTTTGAATTTTGGGAAAAGTAAATCCATTACCAAGCTTAAGAGTTTCTGAAACCTCACATGTTCATAGTTTTCACTGAGTTCTACTGCTGAAAGATTTTAATTTCAGTAAAGCACCGTTTATACGTTTCTCATTTATACGTCGTTTACATTTATACGTATGCATTGTAATTCGTTTCGATTATACGTCATATTATGTCATTCCCTTGAAAGCCGTATAAGCGGTGCTTTACTGTACTTAATGGAGATTATCACATTAGTAACCAAGAACAAAAATATTCTTCAACTCAGATCATGTAAGGGTGGACATTCATGATCACTCTAAGCCAAAACCGGTCGTCAATATGAAATCCCAGTCAGAATTCAAGCAGTGTGGAGCGGAAGAATCCAATCCATCGCTCCATTTAGAATGCCGGGAAAGAAATCAACACCTGCGGCATTAGGCGTATGTGTGTGTTACAGGAGAGAGTGTGCGTGTGTTGGAGAAACTTGGGGTGCTTGGCTCAGATAGGAAATCGGAGAAAGCGGGGATCGAAGATCGGCGTGACTGGTAGTGGATGGATTAGCGTTGGGTGAAACAGTCGCGAATGTCCTACCTAAAAAGATGAACTAAAATGGAACGCTGTGGGGTGCCACTAAGCCATTTGCGTGGATGGAACGATCGTGAATGACCGACTTAAAAATATTGCTACTGAATTCCTCTTAAAAATTGTTGCTTGCGAAATTTTCCAAATTAATATTTCGTTTAAAATTTTGCCGTGCAGTTAAAAAAATGTAAGAATATAGGTAGAAATTTAAGTAATAATAATAATATTTCTTTTTTCAGGACATTTGAAGGGACTAGGCCATTTTTAGTGGTGGGAGATCCTGTACTTCTGCGAGACATCCTGGTCAAGGATTTTCACATCTTTCCACACCGCAGAGTAATTATATTTAATCAATAAAAACAAAATTTAGCTAAATTTCGCCCAAACAAATCTATTTTTAATTGCATAACTATAATGAACATGCAGTAGCCAAACAAATAGAGTATTTTTTTCATTATTATAGTTCACCAATACATTTCTTCTGATTGCAAGACTGCATGCTATGAAAACGAAAGATTTCAGCATGATTAAAGCACCATTATTCGATTTTTAAATAAAAATTGCGTTTCAAATTTGCGGTGGAAAGGAAGTATTTTTGCCGATAATATATTTTAAACCCTTGTTAAATTCTTACTTACTTTTATTATAAAAAATAATATGTAATAACAATAATGGCTTAAAAATGAAAAAAAGAAGGAAGCTTAATATATACAGTAGAGCCTCGATAATTCGAGTCTCGATTGTTCGAGTTTTCTATAAATCCGAGTTAGTGAAAAAAATCAGTTTAGCTCCCAAATAAGGACCCACACATACACAACATGTGCAAGAATTACTGCACCTGGAATTTATTGTTGTTCGACGGGTCATATGTCCACTGCGCACCCCGAAGCCAACTGCAGAAATGCCTCCTGCCAAAGAAAACGGGATATGTATAAAATCGGTATATAGGAGCAATGTGTTTAAACAAAAAACAATTGACAATTATTTTCAGATATAATTAGCCTGTTACTATCAGCAGTAATGTAATAATATGCAAGTAAATTTTTCATTTAAATATACTACACTGAAATTTAAAAATTGTTTTATTTCCTTTTATTTATTTATTAAATTTTATGATTTCGATAATACGAGTTTTCGATAGTTCGAGGTAGGCCCAGTCCCGTCCACATCGAATTATCGAGACTCTATATCTTATAATGATGAATCTATGATTTAATTACAATAATATTTTTGTGCCTTCTTGAATTTATTTACAAATACATATATATATAATTGATTTTGCAGGTTATAGCACTTTGTAACTTGGGTTTCAAAAGAAGATGTTACCCAAATGACATAAAAAAAGTTAGGTTAGAAAAAGAAGTAGATATTCTGATTATAGAATCTTGAACTAGCTTTTTAAAACATTTTTGAAAAAACAAGAATAATTAGTTAAATTTATTTTCTGTTTTGATTTTTTAATAAGTTAAAAGAATTTGGGCTAATTAATTTTTTTAGTTAAAAAAGTAATTTAAATTGGATTAGAATGGTAATTTGAATTAACTAGCGCCTTAAACTATTTTTCATAATTTTATTTATATTTTACATCAATTTACTGTTGATACTAAATGATAGAGAGACTACAAATAACATATTCGAGCAAAGCTGAGTTTTCAGCAGTTGCTGTCATATAATCAAAGTATAGCCGGTAAATCAGGCCAAAGGATATGAGTGTATTCCAGTTTAATTCCACGACTTAAGAGAATGTTTAACGATCAACTGGCTATTATCATATAATCAAAGTATAACCGGCAAATCAAGTAAAAGGATATGAGTGTGTCAATGTCCAATTGAATTCTACAATTTGAGAGAATCTTTACTGGTCAACAGGCTCATTCTTATCACTAATTGTTATATTTATTAAAATTTGTTCAATAAATTTTTATGTGTCCTAAAATGTCTTTTTTCCCTTAACTTACACAAAAAATATTGACTTTTGCAAAATGCACTTGTTTTAAATAATGCGCCTTGGAAACGCCTGGGTTCAGCAAGTTTACAGAGAATCGAAAAAGTTTCGGAACCTCTGCAGTAATGCAATAGTGAAACCGAAATTCAGGAATCGGTGCTTTTCTCCCGATTCCATATCTAGTTCTAGTTATATCAAATTTTATTCACTCCGGTTTTTTCAGATATTTCTCCATTGCTCTTAATTTCTTTACTTGACAGATTCTTTTTACTTTCTCGTATACAAAGAATACAAAAAGAAAGTATTGCAATAGCTAAAAAATTCGAACTTGATATTTTGACGAATCTCCTTGTTTTAGACCTCCCCGAGTCCGAGAAACACAATTTTGGAATTATGTCTGTTTGTGTGTCTGCGAACACGATAACTCGAAAACTATTAGAGATGCAGGGATGAAATTTGGTATGTGATCTTTATACATAATTTTTAGGTTTCTTTCACATTTTGGACAAATTCCGTTTAAGGGAAGTCTGTCTGTCTGTCCGCGTTCATGTGAACACTATAACTCAAAAACTGGGATAGCTATATGGATAAAATTTGGTACACAGTTTTATCATCATGAATGTAGGTCCTTATCAAATTTTGGACCAAATCCGTCGAAGAGTTGATTGCCTGTCGGTCTGTATAATCGCATATTTTTAATTGCAATAACTTTTTAACAAAATTACTTAGATAAATGAAATTTGGTGTGTGGTCTTCTTACCTTAATTGTAGATTTGTGTCCAATTTTTGTGTCAAACAGTTAAAAAAAGGCGTTCAAATTGCATAATTAATTTTTCTAATCCAATTTTCCATGCGCATGAGTACTGGTAGCAATCTCTGTGCACGCGGAAGCTATTGAGCGAATTACGTCACTTTCTCCTTGAGCCGGCAAGGAAACTGGTTTGTGATAGATGCCTTTTAATCGGTACGCATCGCTTTGAATTTTATTCTTTACCTAAATATTTTACAATCACTATAATCTACAATGAAAAAGCTTCTGATAGTCATTGTATTCTGGGTTGCAGTAGGTTCGAATTTTTTTATCCACGCGGAGGAAGGGGAAACAGCACCTTTTGAGGGAAGTATACAAGAAAGATTAGGGGAGACCACTCCCGCTGGTTTCATTTATACATAAGAGATAGATAAACTCTATTAAAAAAGGGGATAGTATTTCACACACACACACAATTAACTGTTTACCTCTTCTCCAAAACTATGTTTGCTTTATTTTAAATTCATATGAAACGATGATTAAAACTCGCACGTAGTCATAACATTCTTATATAGGCGAAGTCAGAACAAGAAAGATAAATATTAGGTTTTCCATAGTATTTATTTGATAACTCAGTGACAGTTATATGATTTAGCAAATCGTTGATTCATAATTCCAATTAGGAGTACAAGTTGGATTCATAATTTGAATGAAGAGCTTAAAAATCACCAAACATGAAAATCTCAGAAATACAAATTCAATCTCCGCACATAGATTAAATCTAATTTATCAGGTACCTAAGAAAATTTTAGTTGAAAAAAGTCCTCACAACAAATGGTTGTTTTCCACTTCACCAAAGCTGATTTTGGGGCAAATTCTCTAACAGTTACTGTGGAGCAGATACTTGTAACGTCGGGCACTACTATATTTTTGGTATTTATACTACTATATTATTTATATTTATACCCAAAAATACAAAAGTATTAGAGACAAATGATTTTCTAAGAACTTTGACATGGCTAAAATTGACGTTGGAAATATAGTTTATATTATCTTGCAGAATCTTTTTTATTCAAATAGTTGATGGTTCTAAGAATTGTCAATTTTTTTGTCTCTTTTTTTTTAGCTGAATTGTTATATCTACATTTTTTTCTTTCTTGTATTTTTCTTTCTTTTCTCAATTTTGATTAATTTATTATTATTTTATTTATTTATTTGCATATTTCCAGTTTTGTTTTGTTATCCTATATTTTATTATTCTATTTTATTTTATTCATTTTTTCTGTTATTATTTTTCTTATATATGTATTTAAATTGATATTATTGTTTTTCACATTTCTCATGTATTTATTATTTTATGTTGCTATGCATTTTCATCAGCAATTCTACAATCTTAGTTTGGAAGAAATTACTCATTTATGCATACCTTCAACTTTAATATGATGGTTATTATAATTGTTTAATACGAATCTACTGTTGTAAACAGATCCATGCTACAGCAGATTATCAAACAAAATTCTTTAATTTCAGCCTTTAGATTCTGGCGACCCAGTAATGGACAAAAACTTGTTAATCGTGACTGGAGAAGATTGGAAAAGAATCCGAACCATCATGACACCTACATTTTCCACGGGAAAAATAAAAAGAGTGAGTTAAAAGAAATCAATTAAAACTCTGCATCGCCAAATTATTTCAACACATTTTAACATGCAACCGATATCAGGGTTCCCACGGTCCTTGAACTTCATTCAGGGCCCTAGAAAAGTACTTGATTTTTTGTTGGGTCCTTGAAAAATAAAAAAAAAATGTGCATGTAATATTTTCTGGGACAGAAAAAAAAATTGTGACTTGGTTTTCTCTCGAGAATTCCATCACCAGGAAAAGGACGTTTGTTTGGGAATGCTGTCAATCATCAATCCTTTCTCCCTTCGTAAATCCAAAGACAGCTTAATTTGACAATACAGTAAAAGCTGCAGAGGGTATTTGTCCGTCGAGTAAAATAGTCCTGCAATTATCCTTATGTATTTTCAAAGTAAATGATATATTTGAACAAGATTTTGTTTTAAATACCAATAACTGATTTTCTCTGTAATGAAATCTTTTCAAAATGTATGCTGTTAAATTTCACAGAGCCAGGGAAGTCTATGTTCATGTGAACACAATAACTCAAACACTTAAATAGCTAGAGAGATAAAATTTGGTACCCAGTTTATCATTAGAATTGTAGATTCGTATCAATTTTTTTATTTCAAAAATAAAGATGCAAATAATTAATTTGATTTAAATTCATCATTTGCATTTTTATGTCTAAAATATGTAATTTTATGGTCCATGAATTTTCTTAAAAAGGTCCTGGAAAGTCCTAGAAAAGTCCTTGAGTTTTTTTCTCAATAAGAGTGGGAACTCTGGATATGGTATCCTTTCCAACAACAGCTGATTCACAATTCAGTGTAGAAGTTGTAGAAAGCATAAAATCAAGCCAGAGTCACTTTGGGATGTGTGACCGGAAACGCCACCCGGATGAACTAGAGTAGAGGTTCCCAACCCGTGATACTCGTCCCCCTGAGGGATATGAGAAAGTCATCTTGTTGATGTTAGAAAACACAAGGGAAAAGGTATTCAAGTAAAAAGAAATCGATAATTTTGCTTCCATAAATTCTTGTGAAAGATAAAAGTGAGAGTCTGAAAACCAATTCGCGAAATATGGAAAAGGGAGGACAATATTAGACCTATTAATTGATTGATAATTGGTAGTACATTGAATTTTTGAAAATCTCTGTATACTCTATACAATTTAGAATAAATACATACATTTTGTAGTTTCATTAATGCAAAAAATTTGAAAATGTAATTTTAAAGGATAAAAATGAATAAAGCATTGCTCAGTTAAAATGTTCGAAGACCGCAAAAAATGGCAATGGAAAAGTCCAATCCTGCCCGGAAGCAACTCATTACCTTACTTAATGGAAAGCTAGCAGACCTGTCTGCCTAATGGTTAGAGAAAGAGTTTAGCGACAAGCTGAAGAACGGGAGTTTGAGCCCTCGAGTTTTCAAATTTTTAACATCAGGTAGCGGGAAACTCCCTTCTCATTCGTTTTTATTATTCCTAAAACTTTTTTGTTTTGTTTTCTTTTTGTATCAGTATGTGTGAATGAGTGAAAGGATGAATGAAAGTAGCGAAAGAGGATGAATGAATGAGACATATAATTGGATGGAATAAATAAAATCTTTCCTTGCAACTTTAAAAAAAATGTTTACCTGCCAGGGAAATTAATTATTCAGATTGAAATCAAGTTTTAAGTCAGGGTCAATAGTAGCATTAATTAGGTTCGGAGATTGTGAACTTCGAGTTCGTGCGATACCTTAAACATAATCATCGTTGGTGTGGTGTGTATCAAAATGAAGAATTTTTATCCATTAGAGGTCTCCTGCGGGGTGCACCACGAATTCGTGGATGAGAAACCCCTGAATAGATAAGCGGGTAAAAAAATTGTGGGGGTCGATTTCCCTCCCTCCAGTGATAGTACGTACCTCCTATGGGAGGGGTCGGGCCGCGGCCGATGATAGCTACTAGGAATCCGGCCTCAGTACTCGAGCTAATACAGCGGCTGTCATTCAATAGCCCTTAGATGCCTAGGCAGGACAGGGGTAACACCGTTCGTGGCTATCCATTAAAGGAGTAAATTACGAATCGTCTTTGTTTTTCTTCTGTCACAAATTTATATTAACAGGTTAAAACGTAATTTATTGTAAAAATAATAATGAAATACTTGATGATAAATACTAATTTAAAAAAAATTGGCGTAAGTGAGAGAAATATTTTAAAGCGTTTGGATGCGAAAACTCAGTTAAATTAAAATGGACATGGACTAAATTTCCCTTTTAATCATTTATTGCAAAATTCAACATAGGTATATAAACAACAGAGACTGTGACTAAAATAGTAGCTAATAATATAGTAATCAAACAGTGGAAATAAACCACATTTTAATGCTATACTTCCTCGTTTCATAGGAGGTACAAATATAGTTGCCGAAAGGGACCTCGTTTGGTAGGATGTAAATATTCCGTCTTTTGCTTAATAGTGGAGCACTGCCCTTTTACGTCCAGCTGCCAACAATTCTCAGCTAGAACTGGGGGGTTTATCTCTTCGCCACCCCTAAAACATGCCATTCACCGATCTTCCAAAATGTAATTTTTGGAACATGGGAAGGAAAACCTATCGTGAAGGTCGAAAACTTGTCAAATTTGGAGCAAATGATTCGAAATGGTGGTATTCAAAAGGACTTAAAATCCAAAACTCAATCCGACTATTCCAATTTGAGTGGATACAAGGGTAGCGGCAAAACAAATGATCTGCCTACATTGGCACCTCAGGTCGAGCCTAGAAATGAAACTCGAATTCCCCCACGTGGGAGAAGAGGAATCTAGGTGGCAGGAATTCTGCGACTTTGAACCTTGTCTCAAAACAAACTTTGGAACATCCGTGAATACTTCGCCTAATTTTTGGACTAAAATGGGTAAAAAAAAAACAAGTTTTTTTTAGGACAAATGGCATAGCTAGCTTTTCGTGAATGCTCAGCTTAAGGGAATGGCGCTGCAATCGAGACTAAACAGTATTTTTACTTAGAGAGAAAAATATTCTGTGTATGCATAAGAAAAAAAATTAAATGTGTCTTGATTGTTTCTTAATTATTACGTTTCAAATGGAAAGCTTTCATTTATGATTGAAATATACGATGAGTGACCTTGATTCAAAAGTTATTATCACTATCGATCTTAAAAAAACTCAATAAAATCTGGAATTTATAAATTTAAAAAGATTTCGTAGATAAAATACTTGTTTTGTAACTATCGTACGTAATCGGTATGCTGGGAGCATACATCAAATATTTTGCCAAAGCTCATATTTATAATTTCAATTCGAAATTCAGAAAATGCATAGAAGATATCTTAATTATAATGGACGGAATGTGTATAATATTGCTATAAAAATTAAAGCTTCAAATGTTCATTTCCGATATGGAGAAATTTCAATAACTTTTCAAATTATAAAAATAAATAGGCTTGATTTTTGTAGGATCAGTAGAGGAACTGAAGCAGTGATTGATTGATTAACATAAATTTCCGAGTTAATTTCCTGAATTTTTTCAGGAAATAATTTTGATAAATGTATTTTTCAAAATATTTTCTGTTTCATTAATTGCCATCAATGAGTTGATATCCTCAACTTGCTTGGATTTACAGGAAGAGGTGCATATTACTTTATAACCTTAGCAATCTTCTGTGAATCCAGACAAGTTTGTGTCATCAACTTGTCTGGATTCACAGGGAAAGATGCATACTATATTATATCCTTAGCAATATTTATGTGTTTGTGCATTAATCATTAACTGCATTGTAGAGAATAGTTGAAGAATTTGTATTTGTTTCTTTAAATACGTTTCAGTAATTTGTAAAATTAATTAATAAATATTTTACTTGATATAGGAAAATTTGTAATAAACAATTTTCAGTTTAGTTTAGTTATATTGACGTAGAGTTTTAAAGCAACACCAGGGAAATCGAATCTCTTAATTTTGAGTAACATTCAGATGACGAGGACGACACCTGAGCAGACACCTTCCTCTACAAAATTAAATGTCACACCGGCAGAAAAACCGCTTGACCTTCGACTGATTTAATATGCACCAGGCCCGTATACACGGCGCTTGCTCCCTGGAATCGGATTTCAAACCTCCAACCACCCTTCGGTCACGAAGCCAAGGATTTGACACTAAGCCACCGCGATCCAAAAAACGTCAGTTAAATAATTAAAGGTATTTTAATTCATGAATTTAAATAAAAAATTAAGCTAAAAAATAACTATTGAAATCACTTTTCCATTGTTTCAGCACTTGGCTTATACACAGAGTATCCGTTCTAAACGTGTCCCACCGGCTAATTTAGAAACCGTTAGAGATAGCCATACACATACAATTGGAAAAAGACTTTAAATAAAGTTAAGGATTATATTTTATGCTTTTTGAGTACGTAGATGTATTACTGAAAAAATTGCGAAGTCTAACTTTTTATATAGTCTCCAAGTCCTTCAGTCGCATTTAGTCAAATATTTCTATCGCACTAATATTTTAAACAAGAAAATGTTCCACCCTTCTGCGACTAAAACTGATCCAGTTATGAAGCTTTGAATATCGCTCGAGGAAGATCCTCCAATCAACACGCAGTGTTTGCTCGTCACGGTCTCTGGTTGGTTAAAAATTATGAAATTCAAATAACTTTATCAGTTTTAGTCACAGAGAAGTGGAACTTTTTTTCGTTTAAAATATTAGTACTTCAAGAATATTTTACTAAATATGTCTAATAGGACTTAGAAACTGTTTATAAGTTTAGACATTATAATTTTTTTTAAATTACTTTTATTGACTCGGAAAAAACAAATATAATTCTTTACATTATATAAAACAGTTTTCCAATTGGAAATATATGCCATTCTGCTATGGCGTAGAAATTAGCAATTCGTTCGGTATAACTGCAAGTAATAATAAATATGTTCGGTATAACTGCAAGTAATAATAATTAAATAACTGCAAGTGAAAAATAAGAAATTGTTGTGTTTAGTGCGAAAATATGAAGTTTAAAAAAGACGAGCTATCTCCATTTTGGCAGTAGACATTACACATTGACTCCTTTTTTGCCCAATCCTTTCCTCCGACGATGCCTTTTCCTTGACTTCAACCTTCATTTGCAATTCAATTGTTTATTCCACTCGAGGCCGAGCTAAGTGCTCTCTTTTAATAATGAGGAGCAAGGCTATTCTTGACTGCCCACCGTCTTTAGTTGTAAACAATCATTCGTCTCGTCGTAAAAAAGTTTGAGTTTTCTCGCCAAAAACTCAAAAGAAAACTTGTTCAAATATATCATCCCTATTGCGTATTTAGACTTTTCCGTTGAATATCACAAAACAAAAATTAGTGACATTTGTAACAGTAACAATAAAATTATCATTTATTCTCCTTGGAAAATAATCAGTATTTATTTTTTGAAGATTTAACTAATTTTAATGGGTTTGAATTGTAAAAGGATATACTGGCTGGGTGTTATTATTTTTTGGGGTGGTGAGAGATCCTATTCATTTTTCAACTGTTCTACAGTTTGTGCAGCAAATCCTGGAAAGGTTATTTTGAATGGATTAAAAAATATTACCTTTTGTATTTTGCGATTTCTACACAGAAATTTTTTTAAAAATCATATACAATGATTTATTCTAAGTTTTTGAACTTCCAGATATGATGTTGCTTCCTGTCTAGAAATTTGAGTAATTTGAATGCAAAAATCATCATTGCCGATTCTCGTTTTAAGCGATCGATCGTTTGGAAAGAAAAATTCGAATTTCTCCTGAAGAGTCAGAAATCTTCTCAAAAGACTGTACTCTATATATCTCCAAATGCGAACACGCTTATTTAAAAAAAACATTTTGCGTTCCTTCTCCCTCTAAATTTATTTTAAGGCAGTGCAGGTACTCTACATGAGAATAAAAGGTTATTTGCAGGTACTGTACCGACGGCCAAAACAATATTTGCAAATATACTGTACCTACGAATTAACATATTATTTGCCGGCTTGTCAAATTCAATATGCTTCTTTACAAATTTCGAAATGTACTTATTTTCCTTGAGATTGTTTATGAGATTATTAAAAGAAGAATTAATGTTACTTTGAGAGAATTTTCGGCGTATAGTCGGAGACATAAGATGTATTGGTTTTCATTTAATTTGATTAGGTGCTCTTTTCCAATTAGTCGGTTGAATTTGCTAGAGACAATATATTTACTGAATTTTTCCGTGAAAAAGTTGGGCTTCTTGGTAAATTATCGATATGAATCAAATTTCTAATTCTGATGAACTCCATAATCCCAAAATATGCTTTACTAAAATACAAAATTCTCTTTACAGCTGTCAGAAATTCAAAGTCTACAGTTTTAATCTATTTATAACTCAATTGCCAAAACCCGAATTTTGATTTTTAAAATGCGCAACCAACTGCTGTTGATAATTTTAACAAACTAGATAGCCAAAATAAGGAAACTAAATATCTCAGAACAGCTTTAGATCACGACTGAGTGTCATGGTATTGAAGTGCCTGTTTCCTGACCGAAAGGTTATCGATTTGTATCCGGTAAGCTAACTGGTGTGCCTTTTTCTCTCTCCTCGCACCTGCGTGATTAACCCGTTTAGGAATTTGAATTTTGGCTAATCATTTTCAAAAGAGATTTCTACAAAATTCAATATTCTATTCGCTTTTGCTTTTTTTCCCTAGGTAGGATCAAGTATCCCTACGTTGATTTTTCCCAAATAATTTAAAGATTAAATAACTAAGAATTAAGATATTTCATAATACCGTACACCAAATTATAGCTCGAAGTATGCTTAAAATTCAGAAATATTTTCCTTTATGATATCTTCAAGAGTAAACTTACAATCCACGGAGGAATGCGAAAGGGAAAATTTATTTTTGGACCCTCAAAACATATTTACCTATACACCATTACGATGGAAATGCAAAAGGAAATCTTCTCCAATCGATCATATGATCCAAAGGTCAAAATGAGAAGGCAAACAGAGATTACGAATTTTCTCATAATCTGAGAAAATCATGTAGGGTCAATTACATGCTGTGACTAAACCCTCTTGATCTACTGTAATTAACCAAGTCCATGAACCCAGGACTCAAAAAGAAAGCAAACTGCACGCTGTGTTCCTCAAGCGGTCGCCTTCTTATATAGTGACGGCAACCACTGCTGTCTGTGGTGATCAGGTGATCAACGGCCGTTGGAGCATTGTATCTGCAAATAACGATTTATCCGTAGGTACTGTACTTTCATATAACGTTTTATCTGTAGATACTGTACATTCAAATAACGTTTTATCTGGTAGGTACTGTACCTTCAAATAACGCTATCCTTATTTTAATTAATGTAAGTACTGTATTTGCATATACCTTTAAACTGAATGCTAATCATGTTAATTGGTAATAAACCCAACATTAATATTCAAATAAAAGTAGTTCAGTAAAACTAAGCGTAAAAAGAATCTACTTCAGTAAACTAAGAGTAAGAAGAATCTACTTCAATAAACTACATGTAAAAAGAAACAATTTTAATTGTTAAACAAATATCTCTTTAAAATTTTTACTAAATTCTCCATTTTTGTATTGACGAATTTTAATACGTTTGGCTTCAAATAAAAACAAGTTTTTCAGATGATGTACATATTCAAAGAATGCTCGGAGACTGTAATTCAAAATTTCAAAAAAGCAACAGAGAACGGAGAATCTGTAGAACTAAAGAGGTAAGTTAATTTTCAGCGAAATTCATTTCAGTGTGCATTTATATTTTTATCAGTCTTTCAATATACAGATAACTCCCATATAATGCAGTGCTTCTATAACATGTTTTAGCTCTAAAACGGTTTGAGTTTTAGAAAAACTTCGTACGGCATCTTGGAACACAATTTAACTCTAATACAGCTCATGAATTAGAGGAATCTTTGAACACGGTAAATAATGAGAGTTCTTAAGAGAAAAAAATAAATATTTAAGAATAAACAAAATTTGCTAAAGAATATTTGAAATTTGAAATTTATTTATTCAATGAAAACACACTACAGAATTGACTCCATTTACAGAGTGCATGATCAAAAACACAAAAAGAACACAAGCCACAAAGTGAATTAAAGCACAAAGGAAAAAAGTAACTGCAGAGAATACAAAAGTTCAAAGCTCAAAACCACATTAATTATAAAAATGTAAACACATAAATGTTTTAGAACGAAAACGCACAATTACAAAAGCATTAAAAACAGACTGAAGTTCCAAAAGTCCATGTTGCATACCGTCACATTAAAATTATGAAAGAAACACACACATTTTTTTCTTCTTTAATTTAAAGCATTAACTCAAAAAACAATTAAAAAAGCAAGGGCCAAAAAGTCAAACACTCACAAGCCCAAGATCAACACAAAAATAAGAATACGCCTAAAAATCTTAATATATATAGTCAAGCGTAGAAAAAGAAATCAGGTCATGTATTTAAAAGTTGAAAACAATTCGATTTAAAAACAGTAGGAGACCTATGATAAATGTCCAGTTCATCAGAGATCCTGTTAGAAGTCTTATAAAATTTATATAACGGGAACCTGTTAATATAATTAAATTTTGAATATAGATTTGGAAAAGAACTTTGGTTTCTTAAAGATCTGGCAGGCACTGAGAAACTTATAGAGCTCAATATATCAGTATAATCGATCGAACCATTAATAACCTTGTAAAACATAAGAACACAAGAAACATCTCGTTTGGAACACAAACTAGGCATATTAAGCATATCACGCAGACATGAAGAAGATATATCTTATAAGTAAATTCCATTTTTCTTGTAAAGTAAGTATCGCAAGAAGTTGGTTTGAATTCGCTCAATAATATCAACTCTATTACGGTAATTGGGATCCCAAATAATTCTACAATATTCCCGACTGGATCGTACATGAGCGATTTCACTCGAAAATCCCCTAGTTTTGCGTTTAAGAATTCCAAGTCTACGATATGCCTTAGAGACCATGGAATCAATGTGTGGGAAAAATCAATTTTAGTGTCAAAGATTATACCTAGATCCGAGACTGAATCTGAGCGTGATAAAACAAGATCATTAATTTTATAAACATGATTCAAAGGCTGAGCGTTTCTAGTACAACTAAGAATACTACATTTTTCAATGTTCAGGTGTAACTTGTTGCCTGTGCGCCACTTAAAAAGACAATCAATATCTCTCTGTAATTTTGTAATTTTCATATTTGGTAAATATGACATCTAGAATATGCCAATATGGATCATAACAATTTTTTTTATGAACGATAACACGGTTGAAAACGAATAACTAATATGAAAAGAGAAAAGTAAAACTTAAACTTAGATGAATAGTCAGTTATATCTCCTTTTCATTGAAATAAGCTTAAGCATAAAGTAAAGATAAGATTTCAACTTATAAGCATAGATCAAAGGTAGAATTTCAATTTATTCTGGCTTTATTATGCTTATTTATCTTTATTTCAATTTATGTATTATTTTATATTTATTTCAACTCATTCAATTAGAATAAGTCTAAATTATAGATTATAGGTAGAAATTATAGAAATATAGATAATTTATATATACAGGAACGAAATTTCATAAAAATTCTTGGTTATAAAGAAGAATCTGAGACGGAGTTTCCGCAGTGAATTTAATGAATGAGGCTCAGAAAATGCATAAAAAATTTTCGAGGAAGGAGATATCTTTTGAACAAGAAAAGGATTTATGATTATTTGTTTCAGTGACGAAGAAAATATTATTTGATACATTTTATTATCTGATACTTTTACTTTTGACGAATATTGCTTTTAAACAGTTGTTTCTGTTAATTGCAAAAATATTATTGTATGTTTCTATTTTTCAATTTTTGGAACCTAAGCCACGATCCTCCCTCTTTTGTACCAGTTTATTGTTTCGTACATCACGCAATGGATATTTTAAGAACATAAAAAGTACGTTGCACAGGATTTACGTATCAAAAAAATTTACACATATTATCTAAGATCAAAGTTTTGACTAAAATAAAAGCAACCCATTTATTACTCAAATTATGCATATGTCTTTATATTTCCAATGAGAAAACAAATAACTACTACGTAATTAATTATATTTCATTTCTTTGTTTTTATTTATTTACAGGATATTTGGCGCTTTCACTATGGATGTCATTGCCAGTTCAGCATTCTCTACGAAACTCGATTCCCACAACGATCCCGAAAACGAATTTGTGCAGATGGCAACGAAGATATTCAGGCCAAAAGTTAACTGGAGAGTTCTCATGTATTGTACGTTTTTTTTTTAAGTCAAACCAGAATTTAACAAACTAGACGATAATATCGAACTTCTCAAAACAAAAGACTTTCCTATTTCTATTCAGACTTGAAAAGATTTGTTCATAATAATAGAACTGCTGTGAATTGTTTTTCTTCTCTTCCAGTTCTATTTCCTAACTTCGTGAAATTTATGGGAATATCAATTTTTCCACCAAAAGGAACCAATTTCTTCCGTGATGTCACGCTTAATATAATAGCACAAAGAAAGAAGACAGGCCAGGTTAGTGGATGGCTAAGATAGTTTCACTAACTCTATACTATACAATGATGCATGTATGCATGATTTACATTTTTACTTTTCCTGGTGCAAGCCAATTTTATTCTAAAAGAGGAAATTGTACGATTATATGTTTTAATCAGTATTTTAATGTTTATTTTAAATTCAGAATTCAGAATTTCTAATAATATTGTAGCAGATGAAGTGCATCTGAAAGATCTGATTTTAAATGTTTTTAGTGTACATTTTCCTGCCATTGAAAACATTGATCTACAACTTAATGAATGAATTTGGAAATTTCAATTTTAGTTTTAACTTTGTATTAGTACTGGGTGACATTAACACTAGATCAAAGTTTTGGGGATATAACTTTGGTAGCATAAGAGGTAGAAAGGTACCGGGGAATTTATAAAGATGAACAATGTAAGCTTTTGCAATGTGAAAGGACTTAGCCCCAATTTAGTGTCCGCGACGAGCACAAGTTACCCGGGTTTGACTCTTATCAATAATTCTCTCTTCTATCTTTTGGGTAAATGGTTTATTTCTGATATTGAGTCTATCAGCGGCCATAGGTACGCCTGTACGCACCTGAAGGGGAATAAATTAGAAAACATGGATTTTAATTTTAAATCGAATTACAATTATAAAAAGTTTTTTAAAAGTAATTTAAAACTCTTAAAAATTTTAAAAACGCAATTAATAATACAATTGATTTAAACAGACTTTTCAGTTTCATTTTTGAGAAAAGTTCTAAGGTCTGCTTTAAAAAAGAACCCTAAACATAAAATAAAGAAATTTTGTTATTGGAACAATGATTTGAGAAATCAAAGAAGCCAGGTTAATGTCTTTTACAAAAAATTAAGAAATCTAAAAGAAACAATACTCCAGAGGACGTGGTTCAGGAGGCGAATCTTTAGTATAAAAAAGAAAGAGCTATCTTTAAGAAATTGTTAATAGAGACAAAAAGAAAATGTTGGGAGAATCACCGTATAATACGAATAACAAACACATACGAATAACAATATTATTACTGTGGATGTTCAGTATAACCTAAAGGCCGATGTGAAAAATAGGGTTAAATATTTAATGGATTACTATCACCCAAATGAAGGTAATATGAAAACGTTTGACTTTTTACCTGATGTTGATTTTGGAACCAGTACATTTAAGAAGTGATTATGACTTTTAATAAATTCCAAAATAGGCTTCTGGTCTTGACCATATTGACTATAAAATGTAGCATCTAATCTTTGATTCTAATTCTGATTTTTTATTAGATTGTTTTAATTTATGTTTTAAGTTTAACTGCTTTCTTAATTGTATTAATACTGCAGAAGTTTTTTTTACAAAATCTAGACAAAGATCCAACCCTTTGCAATGAATACCGACCAGTCTGTCTCTTACCAACACTGGGGAAGGTCACTAGAAAGATTAATTTTAATACGACTTAATAAATGGTTGGACAACGATGATATTTTTCATAAAAAACAATTACGGTTTTACAGAGGGAAAAAACTGTGAAACGGCCATTTTAAATTTTTTAAACAAAGCCGAGTCATTACGAAAAGATAATCATGTAGCTTTAATTTCAATCGATATTAAATCGGCCTTTCACAGCATGGATTGGTCGGTGTTTTTTCAGACATTTTAGCATTTATAATGTGCCATCGTGCTTCAAAAATTTCATTTACTACTATTTGAAAGACTATAAAGTTCACTATTCTGAAAATGGCATAGAAGTCGAATACTTATGCTATAAGGGTTATCAGCAGGGTTCTGTAATTTCCCGCATTATCTGGAATTTCTATATGTACCCAATGTTAAGCTTAAATGGCGACAATTATTTTATTTAAACTTTTACAGACGGTCTTGCTCTTGCCGCTTATGGTAAATCTCGCAGGAATATCGAGGAAAATACTAATACCTTATTATGTAATTTGCACAACAAACTAAATTACTTAAATCTGGATATTTCAGTGGACAAAAGTCAGGCATTGGTTTTGCGATCATTATTGTCTCAGAAATACTCTGAAAAAGAATATGGCTGAACTACGGAGAAATCCAATTTTAAAAATTGATAATGTTGGTATTAAAATAAAACGCGACATAAAATACCTAGGTATTTCAACTGATAATAAACTAATCAGCTCTTCACATATTTTAGGACTATATAAGAAAGCTTATAATTTAACTTTTAATTCTACTAAGTTAATTAAGTCCAACTGAATCCTTAGAAAACGGCTAATTAAATATTGATATACGACGGTGATTGAAAAGTTTCTGCTCTATGGTATTAGCGTCTGGGCTGGGACACTCACTGTCAAACAAATTACGCAACTCCACAGCATCCAAAGAATCTTTCTAATTAAAAGAACACAATGCTACAGAACTTCACCTACAAACTCTTTAAACGTTCTGACTGGGATTCCTCCCCTCCACATAGCAGCTCGGGCCTTACACGACTAATTTCATGTTTAACATTTATGCAAGAGTACATATGACGAAATAGAAGATATCAATAATCATGATTATTTCAGGTCAGTAGAGAATATCCCAGCTAGAGAAAAATTTATAAAATTGAATGAAAATATAGAAAATTGTGATTATGAGGTGTACACGGGCGGATCTAAAGTTGATTACAACTCAGAGTTCGCGGTGAGCATCTTTAGAAATCATAAATTTTTCAAAACATATTGCCATCAGCTAAATTCCTATAACCCTGTTCTCCAAGCAATCAACTTGCGGCAATTAACTTTCACACAGTCTAGGCCTTAGAATAAGAAGTTAAAATAAAAATTTTCAATTACAGTTTCTTGTCAATAGAGTCGTTAAAAAGTTTTAACATCAGATCCAATTTTGTGTTAAATATTAAGAAGTCCACTAATAATGCGAGAGGGAAAGTCTGTTTATGCATGGTCAAGGCCCATTCTGGCGTACCAGACAATGAACTTGCTGATCAATTAGCAAAAACAGCTACATTTTCTGGGAAAAAAACTAATGTCTCTGCATCCTACTCTTTCCTTAGATATAAAGTTGAAGAATTCATATTAGGCATCTGGTAAAACTATTGGATGGATTCTGAAACAGGAACCCGAGTGAAGGGTTTCACTGGATCTGTTGAGTTTAACTTAATTATCACTAACAAATATGCAATATACTTTTTAACTGCCATGTCCCATTTGTTTCATATTTTTATCGTTTCAAATTAGCCAGGACAACAAATTACAAATGTGGTTTACAAGGTGATGCAGACTACTATGTTTTTGACTGTACTGTCTCTAAAAATGTCATTTAAATAGAACTACAGACGCAAACAAAACTTATGGTTAAAATTTTAATTAATAATAAATTTGGACTTGGGTAAAAATGGAAGAGATTTTTAGAATTTCTAGTTGTATTTTCACTGACCTTTCGTACTGATGAAACATTGACAAAAATGTATCATTGTTTCTTTAACGTTTATGTGTTTTTTATTTCTTCTTTCAATATAAAATTTTAAATTTTTTCTATTGAATTGTTACACATGCTGTAATATGTTTAATATCCTAAGAAAATTTTGTCACTTCCTTCATCTTCTGTGTAGTTGTTCAGATTTTTTGCTTATGTTGTTGCATTTTTGCATCCAGTGTTATTCAGTTTTGTTGTGATATTTTGTAATTTTTGATGCCATGATTTTTCTTTCTTTTTTGTTGTTCTTTTGTACTGGTAATGCACTGTTTTCCACAGTGAAGATTCGGTCACGAGGGCATTTAGGGGACCGACCAGAAATTGTTGAAGAACAAAATGATTTCCGTTCACCCCGTTTCACAGAAAATTGATAATGATTTGCAACTTTTATCTATGATATTGTTTGCTATCCGTAATACTTACCTGCATTTTCTTAAAAATAACAAGTATATTTGGAAAGATATAAACTTTTTTTTAAAAAAAAGAATCCGCTCGCCAAAATATTCGAATAGTTTTACTGAATTTTATAAAGGTTGAATATGTTGAATATTCATGCACACTTATAAATTAAATACATAATTTAATTTGCAATTCGTCAATTACTATTCGAAGATTCAAGTTTAAAAAATATAAATTTGTGGAAAAACCCTCATCATTCAGATTCTCTTAGAAACCAAATGAAATTCATCTGACTATAATGGATATATCTTTCTGAATCTTTACGACATTCAACAGGAATATTCCTATAAGTGGCCCTATATGTCT
>BGPR01019676.1:0-28894 GCA_013235015.1 Araneus ventricosus
TTTTCAATGATAATTGAAATAATCTCTACACAGTTGAGCTGCAGATAATATCAGACTCTCAATAGGATTAGTATCAGCAGTATACAACGATGTTCCCCGATACAGTGCTTATAACAGATGGTTATGTCTATCTGTACGTGAAAAACATGCGACATAAACAGATAGAGAATCAGTTTGAGAAAGGTCGTAGCAGAGGACTGGTATATACAGTGGCGATTTTTCGCACAGGTGTTAGAGGCGCTCGCCTCGTGCATCTAGAGGGCCTCAAAACCTATTCGATCTATATCGTAATACTAAGCCGAGGATGAATTTTTGACATTGGGTAGGGGGAGGGGCCTCACAGCAATTTTGCGATTGTGTCCCCATACTGACAAAATCCGCCAGTGGGTATAGGATGATTGATTCACTGAAGAAATACTTCTGACAAAATTCCCGTGCTCTTTAAGATCAGTAAAAGTTATTAAAATGGTATCATTGGTAAAAATTGTTAATTGACGACAAAATAGTGACACTTCATAGATGTTTTGGCCGTTCTCGGTGAGGAATACAAAAAAGTTTGGGGGCCGTTTCGTATCGTACCGTTCTTTTCGAAAATATAAAGCAAATTTAACAAGCTTAAAACTGACCCTTTACTCTTCAAATAAGTTAAATAAAATAAAAAATGTCAAAACATATAGAAAATAAATATTTTATTTACAGTTGAAATATTATTTATTAAAGTTCAGAATGAAGAAAATGGAGCAGATAAATCATAATTTTATAAAAAAAATTACACCTTACAAATTACAGCATGCACGCATAAGATAATGTAATAAAACACATGATCTGGCAGGTGACGGTAATATTTTGAAATAATCCAAAGCCAGAGACTGCTATTATTACTGAAAGATCAGTCTTCAAAGTTGTTATTAGTGGATCTGGATGTATCAATGGTTTCTAACATATATTAGTGGATTTCTTTTCTCAGAGCATGAATGAAAATTTAACTTGCAGTTGGCATGCATTTACCGAAAGCAATTCAATTTAGCTATATAGTTTTAATCATTTATAGAAGAATGCTTAATAACACATCAGGAAAAAAATTGTGCTTCAAGGAACTAATGCGCAAATACAGTATTCGTATAATATTTTCTGAGAAATATTTTTGTCTTCTTTTATTTTAAGCAAGAAATAAACATCTTCATTGATTATTCAAATAAACGTAAGAGAGTTAAGCTGCAGATATTATCAGTCTCATAATAAGATTATTAAAAGTCTGATAAGATCACACACCCAAACATTAAATTTAGTCGATAACGTTTTCATCTAAACTATATTTCCCCCTGCCTTTAACAAAAAGAAAATATTTTACAATGTAAAAAATAAAATTTTTTTCCACTTTCTTTAATTTTTATTTCCATGTACGTTATTTTTTCAGTTCAGAGTGACCTAAAAATAAATTTCCGGCTAATAATTATTTAATAAAATGATAATTATCTTTCGGAATGAATTTTTTCATTGTAATTTTTATGAATTTAAAAGATATTTTTCTAAATGTTGTAATAATGAAGTTAAAATCTGTTCTAGTCTAAAAAAATTACACTTAAACCTGAAAATTAATTTTTTTAATAAAAATCAAATACATATATAATGAAATAATTGTAAAACTGAAATTTTCGATTTGATCTGAAAGATAAAACAATAAAAATAATGCATCATTTTCATATACCTTAAAACTTGCTCTATTTTTTGACAAAAATTTAATTTTACTCTATTTTTATAAATGAAAAATGAGTAGATGGAGATTATTAATATGAAAGAAGTTTACATTAATATCATAAAACTAGTTGAACGTGGGTGAAATGTGTTGATTCAAGAACACTGTTCAACTATATATAAATAGCAGATTTTCTTAGCTTCCCCTAGGCTTTCAATTTTTTTATGCTTGAATGCGGTATTGGAACAAAATCTATTTTACTTAAACCACAATATCTATTTTACGTAACCATTCGATATGGATCTTTAAAGCATTGAGGCGTTGAAAAAAAATCTTATATCACATAAATTGTATTAAAAGAATAGTACTTGAAACATAATATAGCATCAAACCAGGCTGACATTAAACAAAAAAAAAATCCGACACTGCAATTCTTCCGGAAATATAACCTCAATGCAAATAGCATTAAAATTCCCCACACCACAGGGGAGAGTGGGGGTTCGGATAATGTGCCATCTCCAATTTGCAGTAAGTACATCCTTATCAGTCTTCATTGTGTTGACCTGTGCTCTCCCCGGATAATCAATCAAGATGTCAAACCAAGAAAGGGGGGTAAGAAATTCGGAAAAGTACGTTTGTTACACTTTAGAGACAGTTCACAATGAACGTAAAATTCAGTGCAAACCGATTTCGGGGTGTTTTCGACCACACGTTGAAATGCGTGTTTAACGATTTTGGGGTTGTCCAAGGTCAACGTAGAAATACGTGTGAAACACTCAGAGGGTTAAAGAACAGTTTTTCAATCATGTTGTTAGTTAGGTAGAATAAACTGAGCGGAAGCTGATGCAGGGTTCATTTGAATCCAAAAGTTATTGAGACATTTATGAGTGAAATATTTCAAATAATAACATGTAAATAACAGTAAATTAAATTAACGGAAACGAAAATGCTTCTCTGACTCTCTATTTAGGATACTATATTAATATGAAAATTCCTGCAATTTCTTTAACTGGACTGACAACTAATCTATCCTATTAAAATTCGAAGGTAAACAAACGTATGTATGTATGTATGTCCTTCTATCTTCTCACGAACCGCCGAAAGGAGAAGCGCACGGAAAGTACCAAAAGATGGGGAATAATTCAAGGAATCCATTTCGGTCATTTAAATATCGGAATTTTAATTAGTGAAAAAGATATTAATTAAAAACTAATTTACAAAAATACTTTTCATTGTCTCGGATACTTTATAACAATACTTGTCATTGTTTCAGCGCAATTCAAAATTTATTTTATTGTTGAAGTCGTTTACTTTAAAGAACATTGTTACAACAACAATAAAAAAGTGACGCTGACAGAAATAACAAAACATGTATTGTTGCAATATGGAAACCTGAACAATGCAACAAGTCAATGTGGATAGAGTTTTGTGCGGGTTTTGGTAATTGATATAAAGAAACAGGGAAAATTAAATCGCTCACATATAGGGTTTTTACTAAAACTATTGTTTTCTATGAGGTTTCACTTTTAGCTTTCATGTACTCAGTTCATCTTGCTCCATGTGCATATAAACTGGAGGCGGGCATATGAAAAAATACGGATTCCGATGAACGCTGGGTTATCTCATTCCTCCCGTACTAAAGTCAGACAAAAAATAATTCCGGAATCGTAATTTTACAAAATAAAGATTATTTTTGCGATTTTTTTAAAAGTATATTTTGAAACCTTTACGCGGACGGAATGATTGAACCGCTCTTTTCTCCTTATTTATTTAGGAGAGAATGTTGGGCATGTGTCACATGACCTCACTTTTTCTCTCCGTCAAGGAATGACGCATTATTCGACATAGCCCGTGCAACGCCGGGTATCTTAGCTAGTATGTTATTAAATATTGTTCTGAAATAAATCAAACTGTTATGGAAAGAATGAATATTTATTAATTGAAAAGAAAACAATTATTCAGAAGTTAACGTTGGTATGAGACTGGTTTGGAAGACAGAAACTTTTCTGACAAAAAGAATTCTTAAATTGTCTTGAATAGATTCGCCTGACAATTTTCAATTACGTTAGTATTTTTTTACAAATATACATTGTAGATGAAAGAATGTAAATAAAACCAAACAAATAGATATACAAAGACGTGTTTGTAAAATATCTACCACTATTTTAGTAAATATTTTTTCTATATAAGATTTCTTTTCTGCAAAGCAAACATGCGTGATTCTAAATAAATGGATTTCTTTAATTTAAAGCTTGGATTCTTATATCCGGGCTGGTATACAACAATAATAGTTGCCGCTCTTATTTATTTGATCCGGTTCCGTCATGAAAATGTAAAAGTTACATTACGTAAAGGTAAAAGTTTTGAGATTAGATTGTTATTAGTGCTCGAAGGGAATATAAATGAAGTTTCTCTCTCGGGTACGTTAAACCATAAATAGGCAGTGAGCATGAAAGCTCAAAACACAGAATTTTCAAATCGAAAAATCACCTTTTGTGATCATAATGTGTCGTTGTGTAATGCATGGATAAAAGATGAATGATTGCAGAGACTCGAGTATAAAAAAATGTTTAATGTGAATTTCAAAATTTCTTTAAGTCATGCTTTAAATGAACGAACACTTTTTAGCAACACATTTACAAAATATCATCAGAAATTATTGAAATAATTCAATATTTTAATAATTAATTGTATTCATTTATTTAATTGTACCTTATTTTTATGGAATGAAATAAACTGATATAATTTAGTACTCGAGAGTCAAAAATATTAGAAATATTTTTTTTAAATTAGAAAAAACACTAATTGAATATTGATAAATGAAGAAATTAAATGAAATTAGAGAAATTAATTTTTCAGAAATTCAAAAATACTGCTTCGAAATTAAACGAAGATAGCGATACTAATCTTCTACCGAAATGTAGAGTGAATAGTAAATTATGAATAGAACCGAATTGAAAAATATGTGGAAACTATGAATTTCAAGAATATCAAACTAAAAGTGCAAAATTTGAAGGTCATGCTAAAAATTAAATCTTATTTTGAAGAAACTAGAACTTAAATGCAACAGTCTATTGTCCCTTTTGATATTTGGTTACGGATCTTCGATCAGTCGGTAACTTAAAGATCATAACTTGCAGAAAACGAGTTTTGCGTCATCATAAAATTAAAAGAAATACCTATTTAATCGTTCCAAATGCGTTGCCGTGCTATTGAAATTTAATGTTTCATAATTGTTAAAAAATATACTTTCATTTTAGTTACTATTTCTTTTTGAAAATAATTAATTTCTTTCAAGTTTTTCTGTTAATTAATTGTTCTTTAATTAAATGCCATAATTAAAAATTTATATTATATTTTTCATGAATGGGAAAATTAAATGTTAAGCAAAAAATTGCAATCAATAGAAATATACAAATCAAAACTTCCGAGGAGTGAGACTGGCAACACACATATAAATAAATAAACTTTTTATAGATATTTCTCTTATGTGGATCTCCGAATACTCGCTCAAAGTTGTATCATCTTTCATAATTAGATGACAATCTTGTATTTTTGCAGATATAATTATCTTCCAGATGGCGCTGCTTTCCTATTTCCACTTTGTTTCCAAAGAATAAGAACCAAGACACGCTGATACGAACTGAGCATCGTCCGATAGTTCGATTAAAAAAACATGTTGTTCCAAAATATATGAAACTGTAAACAAATTTAATTAGTGCCAATTTGCTTATTTCGTGGATCTCTGTTTTGCACCCCTGAAAATATATACAAAATGGAAATTATTTGACGGCCTTTTTGGTTATCCCAACGAACACAGTTGTTGAAGCAATAATGGCCCGGATGCTTAGGCAGAACGGGATGACGATTCTTATGGTTATATTGCTCCAGATTAAATGGTAAAATTGTATGAATAAAATTGCATAATATTACAGCGGTATAGTAGCCGATGCTAAAAACGTTTCAGTCGATACTGAACAGTTATCAAATGATAGATTAAACGCTTGAGACTTCAAGAATGCGGAAGATAAACATGAGGAGTTTTTTCAATAATGCCGATGATGAAATTGGTGTGGATGTTTTTAATTTTGTTTGAAATTCTGCTGAATTAAATAAATTTTTGAAATATCCTGCATCCTATATATGTAAAGAAAATTATATTTGAGGTATTCTGCGAAAGAAATGAGCATTACAATTATCCCAATTCGATTCTTATAAGCTTTGGAGTTCTTGGAATTACGCGTTTTAAAATCCAATGATTTATCTTCATTGAATGAGTGATTTGTTTACCCGAAGGTAGTTTCAAGTGTTCGAAAATGTCACTAGACTGTGCAGAAACTTACAAGCATTATTAAAATAAAATATTGACATTTTGTTCTTTAAAAATCTCCTTCACATTACTAACGGATTATTATCATAGAATACCAATGACATACTTTCTACAGTTTGCCTTCTGTCATGCAGTAGAATAAGCGCATGATTTTAGGTAAATTTACGTTTTATTTTCTGCTAAGTACAGTTTGAAATTTTCTGCATCGCAAAGTATTGCTAAACAGTGTGTCATTACAAAATCTGACGAACATCGAAAAATATTGTTTTTACTTTCTACGATAAAGTCATTAGTTCACACGAGAGTAATTCAAATAGATGCCAAAATGACGACAGTGATGCTTGATTGTGTAGAAACTTCAAGGCTTTAATATGAATCGTTTACGCGCCTGTTTCAATTTCTGTAAGCTTTTATTTTCGTCACCTGCACTGGAATATAATCTTAAATTTACACACAAAAAAAACCTGAACAACTGAGGTTTATTTCAGAAGCATTCATCATATTTTCAAACAATTGGAGAAGTTTAAATGGAAAAAATGTCTTTTAACAGAACTTTGTAACAATTTGCGAAATGTTGTCAACATATTAAAAATGGTACCAGCTTCAAACTTTTGCATAAAAACTCCATTTTTGTATTTAATAAATATGTTCTTTGTGAAACGATTATCTTGGTACAAAATTTAGTTAATAAATCCTGACTACTTTGGGGAATTGGATATAAAATGGGTGAAGTCTATGTCTAGAGAGTTAAGAATTTTCTCCAGACGTTTCATTTTCATTTATTTGATATTTAAATTGTAACCTTAAAGGTTTCACCAGAATTTTACTATCGATTATTAGTCGATACATGATAATGCTTACAAAGCTATACTGTGATAAAATTTTTAACAAAAAGTTTCATTCTGTCCTGTAAGAAGATCTTCGTGAGCAGTTTTATCTAAATTTCAATAAAGTTCGAATTATCATTCATTTCTAAGTTCTGAATTAAAAATTCTAATATTTGTTTTTTGAGCGAAAGTAAAAAATTAAAATACATTTCTTATTTATTCTGGGAATTTTAACATTGGTGGTAAGATTAATAGCTTACTGCAAGGCATCAAAGTGAATATTACTAATATATAACATCATATTACTAATATTCTTTGTTTCTGCGCTATAGCTCTGCAGTCTTTTATCAGTGAATAATAGTATTTTGCTTACCTCTACTACTTTTAAAGTGGTGTAGCGCTTCATTCACTGTTAAATGTATGTTAGATTTTTTCCGTGCTTTATAGTTAGTTTACTGCTCTATGAAAATTCATAGATAGGTTTTATGCAATCTCATTCCTCTGGCCGAAATCTCTCTCCGTTTCTGTTGGTGCATACAGTATACTTTTAGCCATTTTATTAAATATTACCGCGTCGCTATTTAGTAAAGCATTCAATATTCCTTTTTGTAATATAAATTCCTCAACCTTTCTATACGGCATCATAGCAGAGGTGCGCAACCTATTCTCATTTCCGACCCCATCACTTTGTGCAAAATGTTTTCGCCACACCTCCGGGGGTAGTCACTACGTTTTCTGAAGACAGGCCTTATATTTTTTTATTTTCAAATAAATTTCTTTGAATTTAGCGACCCGCAAAAATGTTCTCACGATTCCCAGAGGGTTCGCTACCCACGGTTTGTTCACAACTACATTATAGTTTCGAAAGTCCAACTATAGGTGTGAAATGCACTGTAGTTCATAGCTCATTCACCTTGGCGTACTGCCATTATGCAAATAATTGTGTTACTAAAACCTAAAAGATTTCTTATCTCAAACAGATGATTTGTCATACCTCCGGGTGCCTTGTTGATGACTTTTTTTCAGCAAGTGTGTGTTTTCATATTTTTATCTTTATTGTTTCTTTTCTTTTTCGAGATTTGGTAAATTCTGTGCTAAAAAAGTACGTGACACTAAATTTTGCTTTCCCAAATCTTAGATAAAAGGGTATTTTTCCATCTTTCTTTCTCAGCATTTTACTCCACAAAACTACAATACTTTGAGCAATTAGTTAGAAACTTGCTACAGGAAACCATTAGCGATCTTATCAAATTCATTTGTCACTGTTCCTGTTGATTCCTGTCAAAATCTAATGATATATGTACATAAAAATCCAGCTCTATGTACTTTTACTCAGCATCAGATCACCTGAATTTCTTTTCACTCAAATCGAAGTGAATTTAGATGAGAAGGATCTGAGCCACTAAAAGTTTGTTATATGGTTATTTCTTTATTGAGGCATTGCACACCTTATTAGAGAGAGTTCAGGAAATTCTGGCGTTTAATATACTTAGTTCATATTTCATTAAACATTTTTTTTTAAATACTGGCATATATTTTTTAGAAGAAAAAGAAATTTTAAAGTTCTACTATTTGATTATATAATATATGCAGCAATCCTTTAGAATACCAATTTATAATCTTTGATCAATTCAAAGTAATGATTTGAAAATGGAATTTAAATGGCGTCCAGAAATCGTATTTTAAAAGGGGATATTTAAAAGTTTTTGATACGAAGCAAAACCGTACTTTATTTAATTTCTCAATTCTTAATTAATTATTTAGTTTTACATAAACAATTTATTCACATTTCGTTACAACTAGTTTGAAACATGAACTTAGACTTTCAGAGCTTTTCCAAATCTTCGTTTTTAAATTTAAACAAGTAAAAGAGATAAATAAAAGAGAGGAAAAATATTTCGAACTTAGTTTATTCACGAATCTAACATTTTATAACTGCATGAGTCTTAAAAACTGATTTTGGAAATATGTGAATCTTTCTTCTAAACGCTAATTTAAAACATACAGCGACTACGTGAATAAAATTTGGTATATAGTCTTTGTAACCAAAGTTAGAGATTTTATGCGAATTTTGTGCGAAAGTCTTCAACTGAAAGTCTGTCCATCCGAGTGCATTTGAACATGATAAATGTAAAGCGCAATAATTGACTCAAATGAAATTTTGAATGTCTTTTCTGCATGCAAATTCTAGATCTATATGAAATTTGAGGCCTATATGGTAAATAGAAATATGTTCAAAGTTTATACTCCTTCCTGTCCACTGTAATAGGATTCTATTCACAAAACGGATTAAAGTGTAAAGAGAAACAATTTTGCTGCATATCTTAGTTTATATTGCAACAGTATGTTTTGCATTATCCGCTGAAATTTTCAAGATCTGATTAAAGTAGCACCAGATAAAATGAAAACATTTTCCTAACATAGCATAAAATTTTCTTTCATTAAAAATTCAGCTAATACTTTTTGAGAGAAACCTTCCTGCAACAATAAAATAGTTTGAAAATTATAAAATTAAAATATTGTTTATTTTTATGATACACCTTAAATAACATCAATTTCAGTCTGTGATCTAGTTTGGAAAACGTTCATTTAAAGTTAGCCACTTCAAAATAAAACTAGATTTCAATAACCTGGAAAAATAATAAAAATAAAAAAAAACCTCGACAGTTTTATTTTTTAACGTCTGCTTAAAAACTTTTCTTTAATTCTCTGCATGATAAAAATAAATCACTCAGTACAACCTTGCACACAAGCACAAGAGACATATAAACTTGATTGCTTTCGCCGATGAAAAATCTGTTTCTGAAAATCTGCGTTGCTCATTATCAGGCAGACTCCTTCTGAATTTTAGTTTTCGGTAATGGCAAAATTATTGCATCATTCAATTCTTGTTCCGTCAGTATATACTATTTTCTTTATGAATTTTTGAATTCGTGTCACTATTTTCGCTTGTCATTTTTGGAAAACGGCATTAAATTAATAGATATTTACGTCTTGCTATATAAAGAAAACTGTTAGAAGAATTACTATGCCATATATATATAAATATATATACAGGGCGTCCCAAAAATGTGGAACAAACAATTATTTCCTTAAATATTGCACCTAGACATATACTTCCAATTACAATGTATCATCAAATAAGATAGGAATATGTGTGAAACCACTTCGACTTCTGTAGAAGTTGAAAATAAAAATTTAAGAAAATTAAATTTTTATACGTTTAAAATAGAGCAAAATTGTCGAAAGGTGAAATGTTCCTCTTACATTTATCTATGTATAAACAAAGTTGCACTATTCTATCTGCAAAACGTGCTGAGAAATATTAATTTTTAAATTTCAAGGGCTTCTCACAAATTTATATGGAGATGTTTATTGCGAAATGCTAATATTTACCTAGTAGTGTATATTTCAATCATCATGTATGGAAAGAAAATTTGCCAATGACTCATACTGTTACTCAGTTTCATTGGGAAACAGCTAAAACCATCGATTTGATAAAGAATGAAAGTACAAATTGAGACATTTTAATTTAACATAAAACAGGAATAGAGTCTAAAATCGGAAAAGAATATGTAATTATTTTCTTTCTGCTTTGTGTTTATTAATAAGTTTTACCTAAAGGCAGTGGCGACTCGTCCTTTTGGAGTTGCAGTATTAAAAAAAAATGTTTTAAAAAATCATATTTTTCTTTCTATTCTTATTTGCTTACTTCTGCACTTTGAGAGTTCTGTAATCAACGAGAAAAGATAAAAACGAGAAAAGACGACACAAAATGAATCAAAAAGTAAGAACGACACAGGATGGGCATGTACACCAAATAGTTTTGGAAACCCCTAAAATTCGCTCATTGCTTACAGCTAAATGACATAATTGGACAAGGCAAATATTTATTCTTTCTGTCTTTGAACTTAGAACTGTATTTTCGGAAGCTCCTGCTTCGCGCTAAGCCAACTAATGATCGCTTTTTTCTCCCTTCAATCCCACACATGGTTTGCCTTCGCGCTCTTGATTTTTTTTATTATTATAATTTTCTCTCTCATTGGCTGTTTTTGCGTTCCGAATTCACTTTCATGTCCCCTTAGCGGGAACTGTGCTAGTTTCTACATATTCGATTTCTGTTATTAAAAGTCAATCTCCGAAAAGAACGGATCGTAATTTTCTCAAATACAATTCAGATAATTACAACCTGGACTATTGAAGGTTGAACAATTTGAAGGTAAACTATTTTTGAAAAATTGGATTTCCATTGTATACTAGTAATATTTTTCTAGCTCTGTTTGTTTGAGAGCAGATGAGCGGTCACTGCTTTAAATATTTTTCAAAGGCTCACAATTTGAAATATTTTTGCAAATACTTCAATTAAGGGCTTATTTGACTATTTTTTAGATTCAACAAAAGTTAAGAAATGCATTGTTATTTCCTGATTCCGTCCTTAAAATGTACATCCAAAGACTGGATGAAACAGCAGTGAGAGGTATGGAAAAGTGGTCTAAGTCAATAACTTTGTCGTCTTATATCACTGTAAGTTTTGCAGATAGTGTTCAACTTTATATGTGAATATATGAATGTAAGTAATACATTTTACTAATTGACATTTTTGCACTACGGGGGCCATATAATTTTTTTAATTTTTTTTTTATCTTTATTATAAATTTTCTTAGATGTCAAAGCATTTTCATACAAATTCTCACCTTATTTAATGAAACTTTGTAATTGAAAGTATGTCTAGGATCATTATTTAAGGAAATAAAGGCTTGTTCCGCTTTTTTGCGACACTCTGTATAATGATGACATTCCGTTATGTGAAGAGTAGCGCAAACAGGCAGTCGTTGGTGCAATCAAAGCTTTATTTCAGTTTCGATTTATCCATTTTGAGATTATAATGCATATTATATGGAATTAAAGGTTATAATAATATCTGTAAATGTAAATTCCGTTCCATAGCCAGGAATGAAACCTAAGCGCAAAGGCAGAGTGTTGCCCCAAAACTACCTTACAATTGAAGACAGAAAGGTAATTTAAATTTTATAAATATTTTATTACTATAACTAAACATCTTTTCATTGAAAGATTTTCCATAACTACAAATGCTTTGAAGCTATTAGCTGTAAAGCGATTTTCAAACTCAAAATTCGATAGCGGTTTAATATAATCTTGTTCAGCTACTTGAAAGCTATCTTCATTGATAACATCATCTAACTTTGTTAAATCTTCATATTTCAATCTCTTAGAAAATACAGGGGTAATTTGTAGAAGGGGTATTTTATTTTCTGACAACTCCCAGAAGGGACACTTCGAGTAGGCGGATTATGGGTTTCGGATAAATAATCTGGATCTTACTATATCCAGGGTTATAGCAACGGCGGTGGAAGTAATAACCGATGACGGACCATACCTCTTACGGATGGGGTTGAAGCATGGGTTCGGGTGTGCCTCTTTGTAACTAACATTGCATCCATATTTACTATTCGAGGCGGCTGGTCATTCAGTCGCAACGGGCAGTCATGATCTAGAGCAGGGGAATTTCTTTATGAAATTTTGAAATCCAAAAAATAATTAAAGGTATGAAAAAGTTTAGCTGTGCTATATCAGCTATTTTCATTTATTGAAAATTTTTACAGCGAAACATCCAGTTATATGCTTACTAGAGAACAAACCAATTTAAAAATGGATCCATGTCTTCCAGCCGAAAGCTGATGGAGAATTCATTTGTTCTAAGTTAAAAAGAAAAGAACATATTATCCCCCTCCACTAATTACACGTGAAATTGTAAAAAGAGTTTGAGATATAAGGATGAAAAATGTTGAAAGAGAAGGCAACTGAAGAGTTCATCAACGATTCTCAACAACCAGGAGTTCACAGGTCACAAGTTATGCGTTTCTTTCTTTAGAAAATATCTTCGGAATATGTTTCTCTTGCCGCCTATCGTCCTCATACAAATAGTACTACCAAAAGATGACACCGGAGTTTGAAAGCTGCTATTATGTTCCACACATCCATGTATTTACTGTCTGCATTGCCCGCTCTTTTGCTTCGCACCGTCTACAAAAAAGATCTCCCGTGGTGATGACATGGATTAAGGGGAAACTCTGTGCATGCCCTGTCAATTTTTCGATTAACAACAACCACAGTCTACGGAAAATAATTCATAAAGAAATGAAAAAGTCATATTCAGCAGTTGCGAGCAACTACGACATTTTACCATTCTGCGAAATCAACTTTTGTGTACAAAGATTTGAATGTTTATTCTGCATTTAACCATTCTGCAAAATTAACTTTTGTGTACAAAGATTTGAGTGTTTATTCTGACGCCTTTCTGCGTGTGGACGCTGTCTATCTTTCCCTGTCGCAACCTTGTACAGGCATTCATAAAGAATTTTTATGAACAAATTAATGTTGCATCATCTTCAAGGATAATTAAAAAGTGACTGTGATTATCTACATGCTTAATCCAGCTCACCATTATCGTTCAGTGTCAATTTGTCTGAAAGTAAACTTGACTCTCCAAGTCGACACATCTTCTCCCACTGTTTCACTAAAGAAGCTGTTAAAAAAAATGAAAAATCACCTATACTTACCCGTAGTGCTCGGGGAGCTCATTGTCCGTCTAAGTACATATTAAGAGTTTTTATCTTTAAAAAATTATAAATTCAAAGATTTTTCTCCCAAGAAGGGGGTTGGTGTGCTAGCGCTACCGTCAAGCAACTCATTTATTATTTAAATGCAAAATGTATCTTTTTAGTATATAGCAACTTTGTTGTCATTTCATAATATCCTCGCGATACAATGTCGTTTCCTAAGCTAATGGTATGAAAAAAGTAATGTAAATAATGTAAAATAAATGAATATAATTTAAATCGTCTCTTCTACTCTTACGACACGATAATACTTTCGCACCAAAAAAGCGCCCTCTACTCTTTGAAATAGCAATTCCTAGTCATAATTAGCTCTTTCAAATTTTGTTATATATTACTTGTGTTAGTATTTGCCACGACAAACAGGAAAATATTCATACATTAAAAACGCTTAAAAAGAAAGATGAGTTTCCTCTCAATTCTCAAATGTCTCACATATTACTTGACTCTTGATATTTATCAACACGAATTTTTAATTAAATGATTTAAATGCAGGATTATAGCTGAAGCAAGGTAGATATGAGTTCGAAAGATTGTGAGATATTTGAGATTAATATTTAAATATTAATAAATAAATTCCATCAAAACAAAATTATTTGATTGAATATCCATTTAGGATACTATGGCTTACTTGTTATGGATACTTTTCTGGGTGTTTTTTCTAAACAGTCAATTGTTATCTTGAAAATCATGTTTTGCAGTAAGATACAATAATAACTTATGGAAACATATTCCAATTGTAAAAACTCAATTATTCTAGGGTTAATACCGATATGAAGTGGATTTTGATAACTGAAAATTTTCTTACAGAATAATTTAGAAAATTTTCCTCAATAAATTCACATTAGAATTATTCCTTTAATTCTTTTTCAAATTATACTTTATACATCAGATAACATAGAGAAAACCTAAAAATAAAATGTAGATAGATGTGTTTCTAAAGATTTTACCACTATTTTAATAAATTGTTTTTCTATAATTATTTTTAGATGCACAAATCAATGGCTTTCAACTTAAAACCTGGCATTTCTTTTATTTAAAGCTGGGATTCTTATACCTAAGCTGGTAAACAAAAATAAATGTAGACATTGCTATTGCTTGATCGGGATATATTATGAAAACATGAAATTTACAATATGCGTAGTTAAAAGTCTTGACTTGAGTGTTCGATAGAATAAATAAAGGAACAGATATTTCTGCCTCGAGTTCTTTAAACCATAATAGACGGACAGAATGGTTATATAGATTTTCCAAATTCTCAAAACGTAATCTTAAAATATTCTGTTTGTGATTATAAGGAATCTTCGTGGAATACATGAATCAAATCCTATTAAATGATTGCAGACACGAGTATATAACAAGTTTCATGTGCGTTTCAATTCTTCTTTAAGACATATTTTACATAAAATGAAAAATTTCTAGCAACACATTTGTAAGAAATCAACCGAATATTGTCTAATAATTTAATATTCAAATAAGAAATTGTACTGAAATAATTCAGTATTCAAGTGCCTCAAACATTACAAAGATTTTAAAAAGTGAGGAAAAAACGCTGGTTGTTTATTCATTAATTAATGAGCAGCCTTCTCTTTGATATCACATAGCATCCTCTACGCAACATTCCCCCCGTCTATTCTACCCGTTTATAACCTCATGTTACTTTTTCGTGTAGTGTTATTTGAAGGCCAAGATTTAACTTGGTAGCGTCCCGACCTTTATGACCTTAAAGGACAACATATCATGGACTGTTCTGAGCATTAATCGTGAAATGTTACTCCCGGTCATCGAGAATGTTGTGTACTGGATTTCATATGTAGTCCACGAGAAGGGTGATCACATTGAAAGAGGTCCATGCTCCCGCCAAGGTTGAGCTTTTTTCGGTACAAGTGCTATGGTGTACTGTAATATCACTTTTGTAACCCTTTGGGACAGTTCATTTGCTGAATTTAAAGCGTAGTTGCAATGAAATATCTTCTTCTTCATTCGTTTCCCTAATTCTTAGATGTGTCGACTACAAGAGAGCCATATTTTCCTTTTCGGCGACTTTCGGAACTACTTTTTTTCACGTAATCATTCTTCTAATGTTGTCATTAATCTCCAAATAAAATTTCAGTAGATAGATCGAGTTACAGGTGGGTATAAGTTGTATGAGTTCTTTAAAAAAAATACCTGTGTACTTTTACGCATTGACCCAAATTTAAATCAAATTTGAATAATGACCAAAAGGTTTTTTAATGTGTCTTTTATTTAGAAATCAACATTAAAGCTTTTATCTAAATACCTAATTGCAGTTTTTTTATAAAAAATATGATTAAGTCAAAACATTTTCGACATATATTATAATTAATTTGGAAAGTTTAATAAATATTGACGATTATAATTGATAGAATTAATAATCTCATAATATAGTCACATTTTAAAGGAATGTTAAGAATGCTTCCCGTATTGTTTTCAGCGTCTCACGCATTCCCAATTTTTAATAAAAATCTATTATCTCAAATCTGCTGCAATGTGCTTGTGTTACATGCAAGACACAATTTAATGTAAAAAAGAAATTAAACGCTCAAATTTGGAAAAAATAATCGCATTTTTATATCATTCCAAATTTTATTTATTGTTCGACATCTTAAAATATCGCAGAGTTTCTGAAATGTTACTATATATACAAAATACCCACCTTTCACTAAAGCGAATATCTAAAATTATCAAGAGGAAATTTTTAAAATGAAGGCTTAAAAGCTTTGTTCAAATTAAGGTTTTACAGCATTATTTTTAATTAAAAAAATGGTCCATGAAAGCGACATGAATTCTGTACCTTTTAAAATAATATTCGCATAAAAGAAGCAATATAAAAATAGGAAAGTGAAACATTGGTTTTTCTTACGGAAATGGGGAAATATTGCATTTTTATTTATTTTTTAACATTCTGAAAGAGAAACTATTTTCAAGTGAGCATTTTTTTTACGCGCATGATCGTGCGTAACACTCGTTGAAGTCTGAAGCTATGAAACAGCGGTTGCAGAATAAACAAAAAAATGGGTTAACGGGGGTATGATCCCCTCTTACAGATATGCAGGCCTTGCAGCGTGATTTCATACTTGAAATAAGGCAGTTTATCATTTCCTGTGGCAATTGGTCCCACTCGTTCAGCAACGCTGTTTTCATTTCTTGGATGGTTCTCGGAGGGAGGTTGCGAGTTGCAATTGCCCTCCCCAGAGCATCCCAGACATGCTCTATAGGGTTGAGGTCTGTAGATCTGGCTGGCCAATCCATCCGGCGAGTATTCTCACTCTAGAAATTCGTCGACCAGAAGAGCTCTATGTGGCCTCGCGTTATTGTCCATTAAAATGAACTCAGGGCCAACTGCACCCCTGAAAAGGAGAACATAGTACTCCAAGATCTCATCCCTATACCTCACACCAGTCACAGTGCATCTTTCAAAGACATGGAGAGGTGTTCGGTCATCCAACATGATGCCTGCCCAGACCATTAAACGCCGTCCGCCATAATGGTCGATTTCGCGGACATTGGAGTGTAGGTAGCGGGTCCCTGGTTCTCTCCATATGAACGTAAGGCGAGAATCTGTGTTTGGGCTGAACAGGGACTCATCAGAGAAGAGAACGGTCGCCCATTGATCCATACTCCAATCTCTATGCTCTCTGCACCATGCTAAACGGACTCTCCTGTTCGTAGAAGGGAGCGGGACGCAAACAGCAGGTCTTCTTGCAAACAACCCTGTCTCATGAAGTCTTTTGGAAACAGTCACCCTTGATACACGGGTTCCTGTGACTGAATGCAAGTCTCGGGAGAGTTGAGAAGTCCGCCTCGATTTAATGGACAAATAACGATCTTCTGTGCCCGTGGTGGCTCTTGGACGACCTTGCCCAGGCTTTCTCTCGATGGATCCGGTATCCTGGAACTGTTTCCATAAGTTACACACGACGCTGGGCGTTAAATTGAACTCTCTACAAATCTGGACTTCAGATTGGCCTGCTTCTTGCCTCCCCACAATTCGCCACCTTATTCCATCATCTAAACGTTGGTGGTTACTCATTTTTATTGTTACAATTTGAATTTTACCGATTGCTGCAAAATAACACCAAGAAATTCGCAGAGGTGTGCTAGCGAACGGAAATGCGTCTTACCTTACGCGCGCTTATCAAGCCTGTTTCTCTACTAGATCCGCCTACACACACGTGTACGCTTACGTATTTGATGTACAAGATTTGCATTTTCGTCTAGAAGCAGTGGTTTTATATTGAGTTCAGTTCTTTTCATTAAATTCGATAAAATATGCAAATTCTCTTAATTTATTTCACCAGTGTATGTAAACAACTGAAATCGCGCGAAACGCTTGCCATGACGTAAGCGATCTAGCCGATGGGTTGCCAATGGAACTAATCCGCTTCATTCCTCAGGTAACCATATTGGCGATGAAATCGCGTGTGTTCCAACTTGTGGATACCAACCGCGAAAATTCCTAATAATTCACAGTCGTCGCGAACTCAATTCTGTGTTGACTATTGCAATCGAATTTGTCTTCTAGTTGACAATTAAATTTCTTGTAACCACTGAGAAGAAACTTGTTCTCGCCGCTAGTGTTGATCAATGCAAAATATAGTTCGAGATTGTAGCGCCATCTCTGTGCTATTATAATATGTTAGGTGATTGTACATTTTGTTCCCGATCAGAGGAATTTCCTTTCAAAGAAAAGGTGCAACATAAAACTTTGAATTCCCATCCGTGGTTTTATTAGAAATAATAAGGAAACGTCAGTTTTCAAGCAAGCATATTATATATCCCTAAATTATTTTAGACCTGTTTCATAATAAACATCAGACACAAACATTACCACTTTATTGCGAAAATATTTCGATAAAATTTTGACCTTTGTTACCTTCCTTAGATAGAACGTTCTTGTGGAGGTTTTTATTTTCTTAAAGACGAGCAAGGGAGCTTTGTTTGGTATTACTGTAAGAAAGAGGGAGATACCGACTGGAATTTATATACCACGAAAACACGTAGGATAAGTATTTTTTCTTACGACGTCGAATTTGTTGGGTTTTCGAGGTTCGATTCTGGATTTCACCAAAGATACATTGCGTATTGGGCGTGTTGCACGCAAAATCATACGTTGGGGATCAAGTGTCTTTCCTCTGGTGTGCTGCAGAAATTTTTAGAGGAGGGTGCTAGCTGAGGTAACGTCCTTGCCATCTGACCGCGGTTCAAAATTACGAGGTCCGTCCCAAAATATCCCTCGTTATGCTTCAAAACTGCATGTTAATATTACTAAATCAAACTAAGTAACTGACAAAAGCTCCGTAACTTAATATTCAACAAAGATACAATTTTTATATTATGAAAAGTATTCATTGTCTATGTCATAGGAACAATCGTTTGATAAATTATTCTACTTAAATAAACTATGGCTTTATTTTTATGAAAAATACTATGTTTAATAATGTTATGTAAAATAATGAAAACCGTCGCTTCTTATAAATCATTTGCTTCTAAAACAGCCTTGTGTAATAGCCGTGACTTTTTGGGAAAGTTTCATTTACGATATTGTCTAATGATCTGAAAACATTCATTCATTTTTTTCGGATCATTGTGTGCTCTGTTTTTTCTAACCGATGTATATTTTCATTCTATATGCTGGAAAAGGTGGATTTTCATTGCTCATGCACATAATTTTAAGAAATGCGTGACAAAGAATTATCAAATGATAGCAATGTCAGCCAGACTATTGGAGTTGAAGAGATGTGATATTTCAATGTATTGCTGAATTTATTTTGTGTTTATGAATGTAAGTTTAAAACACAGCACTTTTTATGATTTTACGAAACATTTTAAATATTTTTAAATATTTTTTTTATAATTTTAGTAATATTTTTTAAAAATAGTACTTAAAATTGTAGATATGTTGCTTTTATTTCCTGTAAATACGTGCCCTAGACCATTGCCTAGGTTAGTCTTGTGGGAAACCCAGCCCTGTGTTCAAGTAATTTGAATTCTTGTTTTAGGTTGTAGTAATAAAATTTAATTTAATATTTGTGCTTTTTCTTTTTCTCTCATATTTCTGATATTACCTAATCAAAAAAAGGTGAATATTTGCATTTTTAACTCAATTCTTCTGCAAAGTGACTTTTCAGGCGTAAAATACGTTTATGAAATTATATTGCTTTATTTAACATTGTTACTGACTCAAGGATGTGCTGCTTTTCTCTTGTTAAAGCATTCTGAGACATTGAATCTTTATAATATATGATTTTTTTGTATGGTTTGTAGAGTACTTTTTTATGGGAAAATATTATTTGTCCTTGGGTATTAAGTTGTCTAAGTAGATTGTGATTCGAAAAGTAAATTGGCTTATTTTATCAGAAAACTATGCAGGAAATTTGAAATTATGAGTTGACAAATATTCTAGATTTCAACATTTATATTCATTCAATTCGTCTTCATAATAACAATTTTTTCCTGATGAAAGTCATTATTGAAGATATACAGCGAGACTAAACACTAGAGTTCCTATAAAAAAGTAGCTTTCTAGTAATCATATGGGATTAGGTACGTAAATTGAGACTTATTGAACTAATAGAAACGAACTTTTAAACTTAAGGGTCTTGCTTCTCGATGGTTTCCAATTTTCTTATTCGGGGTTCATTAAAAAATTTTATCTGTTATTGAAGATCACTTGAAGTCATTTTAGTTTTTGATTGCGATTTCAAATTCAAATGACGAATCCATTCAAGGAATGTAAATTAGGAAAAATTTGCTCAGGACATAAACATTCCGTTATGTAGCAGGTCTTGAGCTATGAACACTATCTTTAAGTTGCTGTCACAAAATCTACATGTGTCTTGTGCTGCAATTTCTCCATAATCATCGGCTCGCCAGAATTCCATCAAGCCATCCTTAATGTTCTGTTAGCTAGTAATAAAGAAATTATTTTTTTTAAAATTGACGCATGCTATCAACTGTATACCTAACAGTTGTTTAAAACATGTACGCAATTTTGGGACACAAAAACCGCTCTTTTCATTTTGAAACTTTATTCAGAACCTCCCCGAGCAACTTAGTCTTTACTTGACTTTTCAAACGAAGTGGGCCAGGGGGAAAAACATCGTAAAGTGAACAGTGAATTAAACGATAAAAGAATCGTAAAACGGGCCAAAGCTCATAAAGCCGCCGCCGTATGTAGTAAATTTTAGAAGATGTGGGCCAATAGGGCGAATAGTTTCCCTTTATGCAAAGGTCAGGAGAATCGTAAATCTGGAAAGGAATAAGGAGCACCATAAAGAAATTGACCGCAGTTTTGCTTTCTAGACGATTGGGGAAGCAATATTAGATCTAAAAAATTTTCTGTTTGATGTATATCTCTTGAAAGTATTGTGAATGATGATCATTTAAAGAAAATGGACGTAATTGAATAAGGAATATTTTTATATTAATGTTTCCTTTTTATTAGAAAATTTCCATTTTAACTGTCGTTTCATTGGTAATAAAAATGAATCAATAGCTTTCATGATATAGGCGTTTAACTCAACTGTTCTGCTTGTATTTTATATTAACAATTAACATTTGGGTCAATATGATCCGTGCACTATATACTAAGAACAGGGGCCTAGGATTTTAAAAGAATATTATGTTCGAAGAATATTATGGATCGATGATTTTAAAAGAATATTCTGCTTATAGATAAATGGGTATGTAAATATAAGCATATCTATATGGAGTCAAATGATGAATTAGATTTTTTTTTAAATCTTACCTCCTTTTATTTTCAATTCAGACAAAAATATATACATGTTGCTTAGATATACGTTTTCTACAATTCTTGCACAATATATTTATTTAATATCCTTTCTTGATTGGCAAAACATGTATTGGGTAACTTTATAACTGAACTGTAAATTAGCAATAGATTTTATTGATAAATAATTTTGCCAATATCCTGCATTCTTGTGACTATATTACCTGACTCTTTACATTTTCAGAGATGTTTCAACAATATTTTAAAAATATCAAACAACTTTTTGTTATTTTTTTTCCATTGCTACTTATTGATGTCCAGAGAGTAGCTACATTATAAACAGAGCCATACAGCATAATCGTAAGCCAGAACTTTTATATCAACAGTTTCTTTACTAGCACTGTACTCCAATATCATTTACTTCTTTTTATCAAGTTTCTCGCTATTTGATTTATCAAAACGCAATGTGCTCATACGAATACACCATATTCTTATATACACCTTCAATAATTGTCATTTTTTATTGTATCAATCTGGATTGTAGAACATGAATACAGTTTCAAATCCACTACATTCAAATATTATTCTTGATTTTCAATACCTAGTTACGCTTAGAAAATTGTTTTTATATAATTTGCAGAATTCAGGCAGCCAGAATGTGGAGGCAAATCCATTGACCAGTGTATATTTTGATATCTGTACTGAATATCATGAATAGTTTGAGTAACAATACTTTCATTATAATCAGAAGTTACACTTTCCTCACTTGTATGATTTTCATGGTCAGAAACATTTTCCTCTAATAGGTGTTTCAATAATATAAGCTATTTTAGTGTTACTCAAATATCTGCGAATCTTTATTATTTATGTTTTCATGTCATTGCAGTGTCGAGAGTTATTGATATCTGTATGCATTTTATGTTCTCATAAAACTCACAACTGCACAAATCGTTCGATACTGCAACCTACATCCTCACTGGAGATATCGTATCATGTGACCTATATATCGTTCTATCTGACTTTCACTGAACTTGTTTGCATATGCAGAACACTTCTCCTTTGAAATGAAAATCACTTTAATATTGGGTGAATTGGAGAATAGAGAATAAGACTCAATACCCAAAAAATCATGTAGACTATTTTAGAAATTTCCAATTTGATAGAAACAGCTGTTTTATAGAAGGAATTTTACAACATCTGGAAATTTTTTTTCGTTTTGCCGGTTTAAGTTCAATTTTAACTTAGAAGATTCATAAAGAAATCGAAACATTTGGCTTAATGTAATTCTGACACACCGATATGCATATAGTGAATTTTGGATTTCACAAAGTTTGTTATACTTCAAAAAGACGAAATCTTATGTTTCATTTGTAAAGAACTTTTAGTTTTTACTATATAATTCTACTTACAAGCATTATGATATTAATATCCCAAATTTTGCAAAGCATCCCTGCAAGCAGAAGTTATATAACGATATCTACACTACGTTGTTCAATTTTCTGTATGTTTTACAATATCGTGAATATATCATAACAAAAATTCTCAGCATCTTGTGCGGTTAGGAAAATAACATTTTTGCGAAAATTGTTCCTATTTAAAATACTAATATATCTATGGTTCTGTAAACAGAAGGATTTATCTTTTATATAAAAATAAGAATTAGCGAAAATATGTAGCACATTACATAAAACTATCTGATTTCCAAATAATATAAGAAGAGAACATTATTTCTCTAGTACCCAATTTTTGCATAAAACAAATGAGGAAAGAAACAGCCCTTACATGGCTTTGAATTCTTTCAACTATTTTCAAAGACAATTCTATGTTTTATCCTCTGGGGATATCTTGCAGAACATTTTAGTAAAGAAATTAAATTATCTTCAAAGTAATGCGCGTAAATGCATTTCATTGGCAATGTATACATAGTATGATCGAAATTACACTTTTCCTTTAATGTTTGATTTATTTTGTAAAGCTACCTTCCCTATAAAATACATTTTAAACCAAACCAGTTTAGAGATGTTCTAAATGTGTTTTATGCTATGAATGGCACTTGGGGATCCAGCACAACTGAAGCTTTGAAGAAGCTCCGAAATAAGATTTCAGTTTCATATAATTTCCCAAGAGAAAGAATATAACACAGGGATAAACGATATGTGAAGTCAAAATTGATCTTGTTACAATTTACGTTTCAATATCTGTTGCTTTCAAATATTATTTTAAAGAATTTTAGAATTGTGCATTATTGAAATGCAAAAAATAAAATAACTTGCTATTACATTCTAGATAACGAGATGAAAATACTTTACCACTTTTTCTGCTGACTGTGAGGTTATCTGTTTTTATCATTCCGTAATTAATATGCATTTAACTCGCATTTGAGGTCAGGCATTAATATAAATTATTAAACCTATCTACAGGAAAACTAAAGGGCAAGCAGAACAGATCCACAGATTACAGCTTGGACCATCCTGCGATCTGCAATAGACGAAGCTCAATCAAGGTACAGATCCTGCATTATACTTCAGTTAGAGAAAAGATTCAGATGGCACATCCCATATAAAAAAAAAGAAATTTTGTATTTAAATTACAGAACAATAAAATTCCTGGGTTGAATTATTTTCAGATTATGTCTTCTGAATTATGCCATTAATTTTCGTAAAAAAAGACAGGTCATTAAATTTTTCTCATTATCTTTATATCAGATTATATTCCCGCTAGAATAACTAAAATATTTTCAGAGAAAAGTTCCAGTAAATTTTTATCCCTTTAAGACCGGACATATTTTCATAAAAAAATTTAATTTTTTTAGTTTATAGGTAGCCTTGGATCCTACTGGTACTGTAAAAATAATATTAAAAATCTATAATGTCCCTCAGACTCAGGAGCGCACCGTACAATCGTTAGGTTTTTCATGTCAACGTGAACCCGTGCAATTGTGCGGGTTAGGATTTTTCTTTGTTAGTGTGAACTTGTACGATTAAGAGCGGTAGCGTTATCTATGTAAGCTTCACGTAATTTATTTTTTCTTGTTTCAGTTTTCATTCAATATTAATTACTAAAAGAAACAAATATTTAAGCATCGTAATAAACAATTTATAATTTATAAGAAAAAAGATATTTGTTAATAAGGAAATTACAATTTTAATGACTAAATTTCTTTTAATGAAAATATTTGAAACAAATCTTAGTTTTTGATAAACATAAATATACCTCACATTTCTCACTCAGAGTTTTAGAAGTGCTTTCTTCTGAAATAAGGGTTATTTTTGTATTTTTAAAAGGCAAATGAAACTTCACGGATCATGCAATGCCTGGTGTTTCGCCTTTCCATTCTTTCTTGCATAATAGAAATTGGAGCGCCTTCACGAAATGTCGGATGGCCTCCTTCAATCCCCTGCTTCTTTAGAAACTCTCCCTATATTTACTCCGACAATGTCTATTGTATGCAAATTCCTTTCCTATACTGATTATATTCAAGGAAGGACCACCCATTATTTCCCAGGATCATTAGGACTGGCGGTATTTTCAGATGTACATACGTGATCGCTGATCCTACCGTCAGTTTTGACGGCTTTTGTGCCTAGTTTCTTCGTCCGAACTGAATAATTACTAACACATGTACTAACAATAAATTCTTCTTGCTTCCCCAATTGTAAACTAAGGAGGATGATAGGAATTCAATGATAGAGAGAAATCCAAGTGTGGAACTTTCTGTGAGTAGTCTTCTTTGTTACGAAGCTTTCAAAGACATCCTTCAAGATACTTTGAAAGAGCTAGTCACATTTGAGTGCTGTTACGGTAAAAACGACAATGCGAATTGAGCAAGTTTCTCGAGAAATAGGCGGTGGGACATATTTCGTGAAATTCTCTTCAAAAATAGCTAAAAGCAGAAAAAATTGTTTATACATAAAATATCTCATTTTTAGATGATAGGAAATGAAATATGTATGTATATTTTAAGTTACATTTCTTTCTTAATATAGTACCCATTTCAAGTCTTAAGGTCGTTACTTAGTGATGCAGTCGAAAGGAAACACCGATGTGTGCATAGGATCACGCGAGAAGACACTACAGAAAGGAAGTCGATAATTCGTTCATGCAGTGCTGAGTATTTTCCAACCGTTTTAGCCACATTGTTCATGCTAGAAATACTCAAAGACTACATGCACTTCCGAACATAAAATTTCCTAAAATTTTGTTGCAGAAGAGCTTTGATGTACTTCGAATGGTTTTGCCGCAAATGAAGGACAAAAATTAGAAATCGCCTTTCAACTAACAACCCAACCTATATCATTTTTTAAAGTTTCACGGTTGAAGGAAATACTCAATTTTTCGCAATCAATAATGGGAATTTCTGAATCTTTAAACATTTGATATAAACATAAGACAGCTCCTACAGACGTGAAAAAATATTTAGAAATATTTGTCATTGGTTCCGAAAAACTGACTATTTCCCTCCTCTCTGAAATTTGAGTAAATTGAGATAGGTGGTGTTGATTTTTAAACGACGAAATAATGTCATAACAGTTTGTTGCTGACATACCAAGAATGTGAGAGATGCTGCCTCCTCCCCCCTTCTAACCCTGTAACATGAGGTCCACTGTTTACAGAATTACAAGTCACGTTGTTACATAAGTAAATATAACAACTTTGGCATGTTTCCGGAAATTTCAATTCTTCTGCTCTTCTCTCATTCATGACGTATTCACTATTGAGAATTTTCAGAATCACTTAAAGTGAAGAATTATCAAATTGAAAATTTCTAATTTATTTTTCAAAGCTGCTTTTAGAAATCTTAGATCTAGGGAATTTATACGCTTTTTTTCGATCAAAAAATATAATTTACCATTATGCTAGTGTAACTTAAAATCCAAAAAATTTGAATTTTATGTTATCTCTTGTAGAATGTTTTAATATGAAAACTCTGTTACTTACAGTAAATTTACAGTTTTGTCTTTTTTGCATTGAAAAACAAATTTTCTACCCTGTTAGGAATTTAAAAAAGAAATAAAGGTTTTTTTGGTTCTACTAATTTTCATGCCTTAACCAAAAAAATCGTTATCCGAAACGGTTTCCGCCCTAGTTCGGTAAACCGGAGTTTTAATGTATGCATTTCTGAATTTATATAAAACATGACATGTGAAATGTACAGGCGTGTTTTAACTAAGCTATAATTGGATGCATAGATGGTGCTGTTGTCTGCTTCGCATGTGTAAGAATTGTGTGCTTCAGAGTATATATATTATTGTTATTGTAATTGTAATAGTAATATTTTAACTGCTCTTAACTACGAATGTACTGACACTATGACTGTTGTAATGATATATTCTGTGCTACTGTGGTGTTTTTGCCCATCCTAGATGTAAATAAAATGATTAGAATCCAGCTCCGATTTTTCGAGAGTCATTCTTGACTAAAGTTTAAGCTAATGCAACATCTAGAAGCTGTAATAAGGAGAAAAATGGCAAAATGTGATTTATTTTCTGATTGTAAGTCTTCAACGGCCATTAAAAACATTGAAGAAATAACTTATATTTCACTGTGCATGAACGTGTTTAAAATATTTGTACCACTCTATTAATAATAAATTCTTCTATATAAATTTTCTTATCAACCAAAAACACATCTTTATTGTATGCGTACGTTATCCTTTTATTTAAAGCTTGGTGTCTTCTATCCGAGCTGGTGAATTAATTTTAGAGTTCAAGTTCGCATCATTTGAAGGGTCAAGAAAACACACGATGTGGTTAATTTTTTTCTCAACGTCAAGTTTCAAAGCCATCTATTTGTTGAATGGATATAGTTTTATGATATTTATTTAATACTCGGGCAGGAAGATGAAATTCCCTCAGAATAATGCATTTCAAATATTGGAAAAAGATGCTCAAATTTCTGAAAACTACTCTATCGCAAATAATTGGTATCGAGGAAAAGATAAATTTTTGAAATTTAAGATGGTAAAAAAATAACTTTTGTGCTTAATATTGTCGAAAGTTACCTCGAAAAAATCTCTTAATTTCTAACTAAATAAAATTTCAAAAAATAGCCTCGAAGAATTTTCATATCAAATTTCTTATCTTTAAGTTCAAAGATCTGCCCTACAGGAGCGCACACACATTCTTCTTTTTCAATAGTAGAGATATAAATATGCTACGACTGCTTTTTAAATAAATATTTGACACATCAATATTTCGTAGCTTAACAAGCAACACCACCTATAACAATTTTTTGAAATTGCAATAACGAAGAAAATATTAAATTTTTCTTAACCAATAAAGGATATTTCTGAATTTTTTTAACATTTGATATAAATGTAAGACCGCATAATGCTACCGCATGTGAAAAAATTAAAAATATCTCTTATTGGTTGGAAAAACTAAGTATTTTCTTACACTTTTAAATTTCAAAAAATGAGATAGGTGGTGTTGCGACGGTTATTCAACTCGAATATTTTGATTCAAAAATTCCAAACTCCATGTTGTGTCTATTTTATTCATTTTCGAACTGATATGCAAAGTTTCAGCTTTAATTTGATTAACCCTATTCCAAAAGGTTATATGACGTCCTTCTGAATGCCTTTCTGTGTCTTCAGTTCAGTGGAGAATCACTAGAGATAAGACAACAGAGGAACAGTATCTTCTTGCAGATTAGTTCTTCTCTTTTGGGATATTCTGTCCTCTCTCCATTTTTCCTGTGCACAGGTAACACCTCTGTCCATCTGCATGATAAGAAATGAGATTTAGGGAAAGGTTTTCAATATGGACCATATAAAATTTTTCGATATACATTGATAGAGAAATTATTTTGGTAAAAAATCATTATTACATAATTTTTTTGTAATTTATTTATCTTCAAAACAATGTAATTAACTTTCTTGACACTATAAATCAGGGAAAACGAAATAGTTTAAATAAAGTGTCATCCATCTAATTAAGGAAGCTAATTTCCAAGTTTTTGCAACCAATTTCTGAAATCACGATTCAAGCAAAAATATTATTTGATTATCAAATACACTGCTGCACACAATGCATGAACCAAAGTATGACATTTTGTGAAATTAAATCTTTTCCTACCCAATTTGTTTTCTCTCAAATAATACAAAACTATATAATAGCATTATTTTTACATTTTGAACCTACTTTTGATTGCTTCAGCGTCCTTTTATTTTTTTTCTTTACCTTGTTATACTTTCAATTTTTAAAGACTACTAGTCGTAATAACTGCTTTCTGAGCTATTATTGTAGCTCAAGATTAATAGTCGCATTGATTTAACCCTCTGAGTGTTTCACACGTATTTCTACGTTGACCTTGGACAACGCCAAAATCGTTAAACACGCATTTCAACGTGTGGTCGAAAACACCCCGAAATCGGTTTGCACTGAATTTGACGTTCATTGTGAACTGTCTCTAAAGTGTAACAAACGTACTTTTCCGAATTTCTTACCCCCCTTTCTTGGTTTGACATCTTGATTGATTATCCGGGGAGAGCACAGGTCAACACAATGAAGACTGATAAGGATGTACTTACTGCAAATTGGAGATGGCACAGGATCCGAAACCCCACTCTCCCCTGTGGTGTGGGGAATTTTAATGCTATTTGCATTGAGGTTATATTTCCGGAAGAATTGCAGTGTCGGATTTTTTTTT
>BGPR01019677.1:6318-22977 GCA_013235015.1 Araneus ventricosus
TTTATTTTAAGCTGTTTTCTTGATTTCATTAATTTTTTTAAATTTTGAGTTGAGAATATGATCTGAAGTCAAAGAGAGAGCGAGCTTTGCTAATAACTACGTTTTGCTAGTGGAATAAATTATGAAATTAGGGTTCAAAAATAATTACTTTTAAAAGTATGGGACACAAAGTAAGTCATTTTTCAACAAACATTGACTGTTTATTAGGTTTAATTTTGTTTATGAACGTTAAAATTTCAACATTAAGGAAAAGGCGATATATAGTTTTCTTTACAGTGCGAGGTCTATATTTAGTAAAAAGATAGAGAATATTTAAAAAGTAATTTTTTTTATAAAAAGACCTAGCTAGTTTTTTTCAAATTATCATTGATTTATTGAATTAATAAAAAGAAGGACGGTCTAGGATATTCTATTAAAAAATCGAATGTTTTTTTAAAACAGAAACAAAGATCAAAACAAGATATATACAACTATATCAAGGTCGTGGTATGTAAGTGTGCCATGTCAACTTTACAGCAAACTTGCATTGCAAGGAGTGTGATCTATTATGCTTTGTTACTTTCCAAGAAGTTCGCTGCAAAGTTGTCGCGTCAAGTTTGTCATGACAAGCTAATATCAAGAAAAATCACACTTACTGCAAGCGTGCATGCTATCTGGGCATTCATTCAATACCCAAGAGAGCAGACTCAACCCTTAAGGTTTTAGAGTGCATGTTATGTCATCTAATATGTAACTGCAGGCTTCCTTAAACTGTGCTGTGACAATACTTCAAGTAGAAATGGCAAGATCCACAACATGTTCCAGCATTAAATAGGCGCGATCCAGTTGATGTGCATTATGTGAGCAAGAACTGACCCCGTTACAGAATTTCGATCACAAATATCAATAAAGTTGCTCTTAAAGAGAAATCAAAATAGCAGAGACAGCGGTATTCTATAGTTATGAGTGTTTGTAGCGTACTTTAGTGAATCAGACTACCTGAAAATTGAAGTAACATATGCAGAAGACTTAAAAGACGTGCATTTAGATACTTATTTAAACTTAGCCGAGTTTTATTTTCGGGGGTTTGGGTACATACTCGTATTTGCTGACTCGTCACAATGTACAGTACTGCTATTCCTAATGGTCGTGCACATGCGCCTGACTTTGGTGTGGAGTGCTTTCTTTTATCAGAAACTTCATTATTTTACGAAATTATGAAAAATATTCAAACAGGACAAAAATCATGTTAATCTTAAGATAGTAAATATAATTAGGGTGTCTTTAAAAGCCATTTAAACAACACAACGTGGAATCAGAGGTTCACAATAAAAATGAAAGCATTGTTGAATTAACTCTAAAGAAATAGTTACGTAAATGTGAATAATATTTATAATTTAAATTAAATAACACACTGCTAAAAATTAAAGGATCACTGAATAAATATGTATATTCCAATTATCTTTTTTGAGAAAAATTAGAATGTTTGCTTTAATGAAGTTCTACCAAATGTATTGCTTTAAAATATTTGGCTTACAAAATCAATTTTATTCAATTTAACATATAAGAGCCTGTCTCAAGCACGTCCCAAATGCGATCAACCTCAGGCCCGATGAATACGCTGGCCATTCCATACGCTCAATACTCTTGTCCAAAAATCAGTCCCCAGCATTACGTGCTGTGTGACATAGAGAATTGTCGTTCATTAAATTGAATGAATTGTTGATGGTTCCATCATATAGGTAAACAAAAGGTTCAAGAATCGCTTCCCTGAAGGTTCTACCCATCAAATTGCGATATACTGATCTACACGCTCACCTATACTTATTTCTACCCAAACCACCAAAACTCACAGCCTCCATTTTGTAATCTTTCATGCAAAAAGTTAGGATTATTTCTCATATCACGTTCTATCCACATGCAGATGCGCCGATTATCTGGCTCCAAACATAATTTTTTCATTTGTGAAGAGAAGTTGATGCCACTTTCTGCTACCCCAAATGAGATATTCATCCGCCGAATTTCTCCTCACATTGTATTGTCTTAGGTAATGTCCTACTGAACGCAAACAAAAGATCTACGGTGCTTATAAATCCCGCTAATGAAGGTGTATTTATACAGTTTGTGTTGACGCATATGATAATTTAAGCCGGGAAATGTTTGTATGCAAGTAAGTGGCTCTTCAGGTTCTGTTCTGGCTGGCTGTTTTGATCAGATACCGATCGTCGGTTCGTGTTATTGCACGTATACGACCACGATTTGCCCTTCTACAAGTATTTCCAATCTGTGGCAAACTGGCTAGGTTGTCAGCTTGCCGGATGGCGCATAAAAGAATGTGAACCCCCAGGATATATAGGTATGAAAGAGAGGGTTAGAGAGAAAGAGACGAACATATTCAAGCAAGTGTCATGTGCCTTTTCTAAACCAAATAAACGAAAGAGTAAATAGTTCTATGTTACAAACAATCAACTTCTTCTGTAAAAATGTGGGTCAGCCAACAAGCATCCAGATTTTTATTGCTCTCGTAGGCAATGCGGAAGAAGATGTGACATTCCTATTTGCTAGGAGGTTGCACTACTTAGACGAGATGTGGCTAAAGCACGCACTTTATAGATCACCAATGCTTTCTCTTTTTTTCTTGCTACTGCATTTTAATGTCGTAAAGTTGATGGATCAGTTCCGTAACAAGTGAATTTCTTCATCTTCTAAAGTGAAACAAAAAATTCTTCTTCAAATAATTAAAATTGATACAAAGGGACAAGAAATCATGTAATTTAACGACCAAAGACACGTCTTCTAAAAGGGGAACTAAAAAATTCCCGTGTTTTCATAGATTTATAACTTTAGGGTGCTTACTTGATCATGATGAAATCATTCTAGAAAGGGTAAAGCGGTGACTTGAATCAACAATTCTATGGTTTTTTGAGGGGTATGTACAGATATATTTGCGCACCTTCTCCCTCCTTTAATTTCAGAGCGGCGAAGGCTGAAGTCACAAAAGTGGTGTCTAGATTATAATAAACTAGCAGTACGCGCACGGCGTTGCCCGTGGAATCAGGACTTCAACAAAATAAAAAAAATCGCCCACAATGACACGAAAAAGTTTTCAAAACAAAAGATACACATTATAGATTTTCCCGCTTATTTTTTCCGCGATAATAACATGTAGAAAAACAGTACAGAGTACATTAATCCAAAACAATATAAAAAAAATTGTTGCCCGTGGAATCAGGACTTCAACAAAATGAAAAAAAACACCCGCCTACAATAACATGAAAAGGCGCCTCCGTTAAAAATCCACGGCTCCACTCTCTATCTCCCCCTTCCCCTTCCGGTGCTATTCTTAGAACATGACAAAAAGTTCCGAAGGTTATGACGTCACCTGACCTTTCATCCAATCAAATTGAAAGCTGCGTTCCGGAAGACTGTCGCTGGAAGAATTTCGCTCGACAAAAATAACTTTCATCTGCCCAGGAATAATTTAATTTTGAAAAAACGGGAAAAGATATTTTAACCGTTCTTGTTTTAAATCAGAGAGAACCGTTCTAGTTATAAGCAGAAAAAAATTGAAAATAATAGTTTTATTAGAAAGTCGGATGCAACAAATTTAAACACAAAAATAACATCTCGATGCCAAAACTGCCTATTTTTTAAAAATTTCTCAAAATTCAGTAAATTACGTTAGAAATTCAAAACTAACTTCATTAGAACGGAAATCGCGTGCTCTTTCCGATGGTGTATCTATCTTTGTCGTACAATTATTCTAAACCATTCTATTGAGAAATTAGTGCGAAAAATCAATCAAAACAACACAAAACATTAAATAAAAAAGTTTCTAGATTAAATTTTAAAATTTCGGCTTCGAGGTGCATTCAGTCACCATTACGATTACCTGTGTGCCAAATTTCATAGCTGTAAGTGCGATAGATTCGTCTGGACATCGCAGACAAACACACACACACAACACACACAAACATTGCCTTTTATAAGTATAGATTACTTATGCTCAGAGCGGAAATATTAATTCGAGAATGATTCGATTAATACATCGAGTCGAACATCTGGAAAAGAGTTCAATTGCATGACCACGTACATAGCATCGCATTCACACAGGATGGGAAGGAAAAGGCTCACAAGTATGATTAGAAAGCTCACAGCGCCGCGCAACGGTGAGTATTGGAAGTTATCTGTGATTTATTGTTCTGAGTTGAGTTCGGAGTTTTACGGCCGTGCCAAACACTTGGATGATCCGCAGATTATTATAGAGTCATCGAGATGTAAACAGGAAATTTTATAAACCATATTTTCAGTGGCGTAGCGACCTGGGGCATAGATGCCCCGGGCGTCATGGAGTCAAAACATTACTGCGTTTAGTCACTTTTTAAAGAAAAACATGATAATGGGATATGAAAGTACCATTCTCCGGGTGCCATTTATGCTTGCTAAGCCATTAATGACGACTGGGGTAAAAAAATACCATATTATTCTCCTAGTAGCATTTACCCTCTCTACGTCACTTGCTATGCCTCGGGGGTCGTTCACAAGAGCTATAAAACACCAATGATGATTGAGGGTGTGAGGGGGCGAAATAAATCATGTTTATGACCTGGGTGCCACTTACTTTAGCTACGCCACTGGGTCATTCTCACGAAAAGGTGCTTTTTACAGTCCCGGGGTGATAAAAATTAGAAAGTGCAACAAATGTCCTAATATTTTTGTTCATATGTATAATTTAAGAAAGCTATTGAATAAGTTTCTATTAAAAGAGTTTTACTATCTAACTCTCATTTTTCAATGATTATAAGACAAAATTCCCCCGTGGACGTCCCTACATCTGAAACACAAGATAAATTTTACTGATACTCAAACAATTAATTTTTTTAGACTTTTTTTCTTCAGTATTAACTAATTTAAAGTCTCTAGTTAAGGTCTAACTTAATATTTTTTAAATATATAATTTTTACTTGGAAATTAATTTTTAAACTTTGTCCCTGGAAAATTAAGTTTCCCTCCATGGACAAAGATAATAACTTCAAAAAAATATCATAAATGGCAGTTTATGTCAAATCGTCATGAAAGAGTTTATAAAAGAAGCAGACAATTTGTTCTTTAGAAAAATTTTCGTTCTATTGCGAATTTATTGAATATATTCCAATCTATTTGTTCCATTTAAAGCTTGGTAAAGTTCTCAGGGTCCACTTCGTGGACATCATAAATAAGTTGAAAAAAATCTAATTTATAATTAAAATAATTTTGATATGTTTAGTATCGAATTTAATAAAAATAAGTGTACCACTTTAGCCACGTAAAAACCAAAACACTTAAAAATTCAAAAATTAGTTTTTGTCTCCTCCGTGGACACGGCATCTCCACATAGAGGATGGCATTGTCAATGAAAGAGACAAAATCTCAAAAATCATGTTACAGTTAGATAAGTTAAAACAGTATCAATTAAAATTTCTGTGGTTTATATTTTTATGAAATTCTTTTGTATTTTCTAAAAATTAAAATTGAAATTATATTCTCAAAAATAATTAAGGTAAGCAATTCATATCGAATATTTATAATATTAAAGATTCAATAATGTATATAAAACATTTTAATAGCTAAATTTATTTTTAGAAGAAATGGGAATATCAAAAAATAAAAAGACAAAACAGTCAGATGCTCAAATTCAGAAGAGAAGAGAAAAAACTTAATACGAGACTTACTAGATTGTTTATTAATAAATAAATATTTGATATTCCTTAATCTATTATATAATTGATTATTTTCCTGAAAAATGTTGACTTTCATTTATTTGAAAAAATGTTTGTAAATGTTATTCAACTAATGCACAGTCAGTGCCATTATTTAAAAAGTGCTATTTATTTTAAAATGTTAAGTTTTCATGCGCTGGTTTTTAATAACTAATTTTATTGTTTAATTATAAGAAATAAACCTGTATCAAATCTGCCCAATAATTAGTCAATTATGCTTTTGTTTAAAATGTAAAAGTTCCGTTGACTATTATGTCTCCTTTGTAGACAGGTCAAAAATTTTAAAATAAAAAAAAACAGTGAAAAATAAAATAGAAAACTTGACCACTAATATAAGGCTATCTATTAAACTTAAATAGAAACATCCATGCAATTTTCAAGATTTTTTACATACTTTTGTAAAATAAATTTTTTTTTAGCTTTTGGCTACCCACTAATTTTTTAGCTATTAGCTACCCACTGCATATTTTAACTTCAACCAACCTTGCAAAGACGATATGGAGAGATAAGGCATGCTTTTCGCATGCACAACAGGCAAAATGCCCATTACTAGGCGATAAAAAGTTCTAGATGAGATGTTGAAGTTCGACATGAAGCACGGTCTTTAGTTTAATGTATGATGCAGAATTTTCAAAAACATGTTTGGTGGGACACTACAATTGCTAATATTTTATTTAGTAATTGCAGTCCAGCTGTACTGGCAGCAGAAAAAAATAAGTAAGCTTATGATAGATATGGCTCCATGCATTCGTGTTTTAATCCATTAATGTTCAAGTCGCATTTTTTCAATAATAATTTGTGTACTAATACAATCACGTGTCCCGAAATCTACTGGAAAAATAGTAAAAAATATGCTGTTAAAAAATTTTATGTTTTATTGCCCTGTTAAATTTAGTTATCCTGTTTAGACAAAGTCCTATTAATGCAAATAAACTATCAAAATCTAAATTTATGTGAAATTCTGTAAAGAAAATACATTCTTACAATTGCATTTACAGATATATTTGTTAAATGCAGTTAAATTAATTGTTAAATAATTAAATAAATTTATCCTTGTCTTCTTCATATTGCGAAAAATTAGATACCGAGTCTGACTCGAAAAGAACAAGGCTACATCAACCAAACGCTTGAGATATGATGCTATCGATTAAATGTAAAAGAAACGAATATCTAAAAATGCTTTTTTGTAAAATTTATGTTTAAAAATAATTCCTCTGGGTTCCTGATGCATTTTTAGATGTCCCGGAAAGGAACGTTAGGCACTAATGGGTTAATATCAAACAATTTCGGAAAACATCACCAAACAAATGCTGGCTTTGTGTTTCTATTCTTAACTCTAAATTGTAGAAGGTGTCTTTTAGTACAAAACCAATTATTCATTAGAATATCGAATTCCTTTTCTTCCGTATCGCATACAGTTTACGAGTTAAATGCTTACTTGGAATTTTGTCACTAGATAGCGTTATAGAAGGTCACAGAGCTACTTTATTATATCTAGACACCACATTTATGACTATAGATGTCGCCGTTCTGAAGTTGAGAGGGGGAAGGTACAAGACATTTGTTAGAACTCTGTATATCGCATAAGTACCACTTATTATTCCCTGGGCGTTACTCGTCCTTGCTTTTTAAAAATTTAAAACCCACACCGGTCCGGCCCTGCCCGAGTTTAAGGCCTTTAGCAGGCCGGTGGGGAAATACATAAGAATTACAAAAAAAGTCAATATGACACGACACATATAAAAGCATCACAAACACAGCACAGAACGTTACAAACACTGCAAAAAATTAAGGGGGAACAACAAAAGTAAATTAAGTAAACCAAAACACACACACACAAGGGAAAAAAACCAGCCAAATACGCCATCAATCGATAGTACATTTAAAGAGAACCATAAATCAATTCAATTTTGTTTGATTACAATCACCAGATTTGGAACCAACACTAAAGATATTCAAAATATTTTAAAAGAGGAGCCCCTGAATGTATCCAAATGAGTAAGCCCACAAGCACCAGCTCAGCACAATACCCCAGTAAAAAGAAGGAGGCAGTGGCTATCGGGCTGCACCCCCCCAGAGCTAGACCAGAATTTTTTTATTTTATTTAAAATTACTGCAGCTGTTTTATTTTTAATCTCCCTTTAAAAAAAGTGGAAATATTTCTTCCTGGTTTTTGCAGGCTCGAAAGTTTTCCCACTTTTGTGGTCATTCAATTCGTATTTGCAGCGTTGGCACGGTCAAAAACATGTTTTTGCTAGTTATTTCATTGTGTTTTTTGTTAAATTATCGAAAGTATTGTAGTGTTCTTTATGATTCTTATTGTCAGGTGAGTAAATCTGTAAAGTTAAAGTGTTTTGGTTTACATAAGCCATAAGATTTGACATTCGTCACGACGATACAAAACTTTTCATACCTCAGACACCCCCACCCCCCACCCCCGACCCAAATCCTGGATTCGCCACTGGAAGGAGGCAAGAAAAATTTTTGAAAGGTATCATTAAAAATCTACAAAAAGGGAAGTAAAAACAGACCCCGCGACTCTCACCAGTCCATAAAGCAATAAAATCCACAAAAATCCACATCAGTCAAACAACAATAAAAATACATAAAATTATCGTACATAAAATATCGTACAATAAAAATACATAATTAAAATTTAAAAAAATAAGAAGGATGAAAACAAGGTTACAATTGAGATTCCCCAAGGGTGAATGCTCAACAAAACCCAGGACATTTTTGATTAATTTTATCTGTTAACACGAAACATTTTAATAAGTCCAAGATTGACCTAAAAACAATATAATCAGTTAAAATTAACTCTGTAGTAAAAGTGCTAAAAACTTAGCACCAACAGCAGAGACAACCCACCTAAAATTTTCCTAATCTATGGTGTGAAGGTAAAAGAGTTAAGATATCTTAAATTTATTTAAAACCAATTTCACTCCGGGACCTTTAGTGAATCACAAATGTTGTTACTAATTGTATATGCTTTCATTACTTTATTTGTTGCCATTTTATTATGCATTAAATTTTTAAACCATATCTTCTTATTTTGCTCTGCAGGTTTCTTGAGGTGGAATTCTTCGGTGAGCGTGCTGTCAAACACTTACCCTTGCTGCGCCACAGGCCATATTAACAAAACGGTAATGCGTTTTGTCACTTTTTAAAATTAAATACATTAAGGGAGAGAAAAATATCACGCCCCGGCCGACATTTGTACAATCTAAGCCACTAATGATGACAGAATTTTTCGGAACACCTCCTCCATTACTGTGAACGAGCGCATAGATGGAAACTAATGATGACAGACGGGGCTGGGGGCGGCGAAAAAATCATATTATGACCCGGGCGCCACTTATCCTTGCCACGTCGCTTATTGATGTATAAAATATCTATAAATAAAAGATATATCTTAAAGATTGTATCTGTTGGAATTTCATCTGGTCGTTATAATGATGGCATTAATTAAATGAAAGCTCTGTGGTGCGAGTGGGCCCTCATTGTTTCACGGAAATCAGTATTTTCAGATTACTTTATCCAGTAGTTCAGGATTCCAAAGCGAACAATTTACACTTTGAGGAACAAAGAAATTTTCCATTTGTTTTTGTAATGCACCCCTTTCCAACTGACAAATTGTTCGACAAGTTATTGATTCTGGTAAATCATGGCATTGAAATATTGCTCGAAAGCGTTTTGCAAAAATTATCCCATCAAATCTAGGGCTACGCAAGGGGCCGCGGTGGCCTAGCGGTAAGGTATCGACCTCGGAGCCGGAAGGTTCTATGTTCAAAACCCGATTCCTCTGAAGATCTGTCATTTATTAAGCTGGGATTCACGAGAAGGAAAGGCTAAGCCATTTGTCCCACTCGAAAAAATTTAGGCAAGTCATTCACGGATGTTCCAAAGTTTGTATTGATACACCTTTTTTGAGAAGGTTCAAAGTCCCAGATTTACTCCCACCCATACTCATCCCCCCACACGGGAAATTTCTGCGTTTACTTTCAACATGACCTAGTCTCTTGGCGGGGTCCCAATCTAGGCAGGGGATTTGTTTTCGCACTACCCGCGCAGCGAGGTCGAAAAAAGCCAACCGGCCACTCCATTTGATTTCAAACTATTCGGAATTCCAATACTTCTAATTCTCTACGCCAAATTTCATAGGGTTTCCACATTGAAGAAAGAGTTTTCCTTCCCGTGTTCCAAAAAAATCGTGGAGTTGAACAGCGATGAATGCCCCGCTTTAAACCTGTTGCCCGCTAAATCATAAGTAGGAGATCAAACATCCTTCCGCTGGTGCGGAGGGAAAGTTTAGAGAGGGGTGCCAGCTCAAGTGTCGTCCTTGCTATCTGGACGAGATTCAAAATCACTAGGTCCGTCCCAAAATCACCCTCGTGTTGCTTCAAAACATGACGTTAATATAACTTTAACAAAACTAATGCTGCGCTAATTAATCAGCATAATCTGTGACGCACAATCTACAGTCAGTTTTCTTGGATTCTAAAATTACGTACTTGACGTTACTAACGCAAACTTCTAAAACGTACTTGACGTTACTAACGCAATTTTGCATTAGAAATCTGCTTCATACAATACAGAGCATTATACAGAATTCAGTGAATTTTATTTAGCATTTTTACATTTTAGATGAGAATAATGCTGCGAAAATAGGGTGATCCTTAAATTTTTCATCAGTGTATTTCAGTATGTATTAAAGCTGGTATTTGTCAATAAATAACATAAATATTATTTACCTCAATTAAAATTAGTTTCCTTTCGCTACGGAATTTTCCCAACTTCCATACTTTCCTTTCTTTATATTCTTTCAGAGTTCCATTGCTGATTCCACGAACAGGACAATCCACTAAGAAACGAACAATCAATTATACCGTTCAGTTAATTTCAAACACATTAGCTCAACAAATTGTTTAATGAAGACAATTTATGCATATGTCACAGCTACATGAGGAACGTGAATAAGTATGCCATTTAACTGCATGATGTCTTACGATATGTAGTGGTGACACATTTCCTTTGGAAGTTCCTCAATGTTGTCCTTCTTGAGGATGTGCAATAGATTCCAAAATTAAATTGGCGGGGTGCAGCTGATGTTTATCATCTGAGCATGAATAAATTCATTTTTAGCCAAAATATTTCTGTAGTACTTCGGGGCTCCAGATCGTTTAACTTAGCAGTTATCGTGCAGAGCGCTTGGCGACATCTCTTTCAAGGCCGATAGAGGGCATTACTTGGGGGCATTGAACCCAGGGGTGCCTGTGAACTTTGGGGGCTGACGGCCACGGCAAGCGAGGGACAGAGAAGGATTTCGGGAGAGAAGGGAAAGAGGTGGTATGTCGGCTGCTCTGTGTGATAGACATTTTGGTATTGTGTTTCTGTGTTTCTCACTGAGGAGAACGGAAAACCACTGATTGGAAAATTGCATAATATTGAAGGAGGCTTCAATAAAGGATTTATATTGAAATCCAGATTCTTCATTTGAAACCAACGTACAAATCCCACAATTTCCATTGTACTTCCGTCGCTGAAGGGTAAACTAAAGATGCTTATAAAAAATTATAACCCATCTTCTTTAAATGAAAATCAATATCATACAAAGAAAGCCAAAATACAAAGATAAACTTAGAGGTAATCGAAAAAAAACAGACAAGGTATACATTATAGTCCATTTCTTCAAGGGCTAAGCACTTTATTCGAAAAATTTGCCGATTTCTTTTTTTAAAAGAAAATTAGCGTGGGTTTGTGATTACGTGAGGACATTATTTTTCCTCTTTTTTCTCTATTCTGGGCATGGGGAAAGTTTATATTTATGATGGCTACCTTTAAAAAGCCAGATAGCTGATAATTTTAAATCAATCTTATTAGAGTTTTTATGTTTGTGTTTTGTTTTTCCTCTTTCTTTTGAAATAATGCTTTTTGATGTACAGATCTCCTTTGTCGGGAAGTTTCGGGCTAAGCGAAGCTATGCTTGGCGTATTGCAAGCTTCTTTCAGAAAAATTTCCCAATTATTATTTTGAAACCATTTCGAATGAAGTCCTTAGCCCTTGAAAAAATGGACTAGAATGGATTCCTTGTTTGTTTTTTTCGATTACCTCTGAGTTTATCTTTGTTTTTTGGCTTTCTTTGTATGATATTGATTTCCATTGTTCTTTGTTTGCAGCTGCAATTGCGCGCTACTTAAACATTGTATACATTTTATTGTCTAAATTTTATTGTTCTTAAATAAATTTTTTGTCGGTTTTGTTTAAAGTTTTAAGTTAAAATAATTTTTATTTTTAATTTATTCTAATTTTTCTTGTTGATTGTTTTTAAGCCCCAAAATGTTGCGTTCGAACATTTTTCATGTTTTCACACACATGCCTTTAAAAGTTATCCTTCTACGAAAAGTGTAAATGATATTTTGATGTATTTATTAATAATTTTTTAAAATCGCAATATGGCTCTACTAACCACTATTTATTTTTCACAATTTTTCTTAAGCTGCAGATGACATCATTATTAGTTTTGTTATAACGGAAAATTATATATGACTTTTGTATTCGAAAATGGAGACGACTCATGCTGATGTGAAACACGACAAATGCGCAGCACTGATTTAACTTTGAGATCCAATGCACATCATGACAGATAAATAATGACGGGACGTTGTTATAGAGAGTAAGAAAATGTGTAGCTAAATGTTACATGACTTGCGCAGTTATGCTTATCATGCGACTATGAGGACACAGGAATTGTTTCCATTGTTAAGAGTTAGGTTAATAATGTCTCTCAGTTGTATAGACTACAATAGCGCCACATTTTCTCTATCGGAGACTTTTGGAACTATTTTCTTTACGGAATCTTTTTCGTTAAGTCGTCATTAGTCGCCCTACCAAATTTGGTGGCACTTCAGCTGATAGATCGAGTTACAGACGTCTCCGAGTAGTGTATGTTTTTTTGATGTGCAATGGATTCCAAAATCAAAGGGGGCAACCCATTTCAGGTGTATACGTAAGCATACATTAACTCCCATAAATATTTAAAATAACCGAAGGAAAAAAACAAAAATGTAAAAGACAATAAAATATAAAAAATTAACAATATACGATTGAAATAAGCTAAGAAAAAAAGAATCCTAATGGAAAGACGTCATTAGAGGCCACTTCTCCATTATGGATTCTAATTTGAATAGGTTTTTCTGTCGTATTTAACAACATACGATTGAAATAAGCCAAGGAAAAAAGAATCCTAATGGAAAACGTCATCAGAGGCCACTTCTCCATTATGGATTCTAATTGGAATAGCTTTTTCTGTCGTATTTAACAACATACGATTGAAATAAGCCGATGAAAAAAGAATCCTACTGGAAAAACGTCATTGGAGGCCACTTCTCCATTATGGATTCTAATTCGAATAGGTTTTCTGTCGACAGAAAACCTATTAATGTCTTTTACATTTTTGTATTTTCCTTCGGTTATTTTAAATCTTTGTCATCGCAATTTTTCCTGGATGCAGAAGCGTTTGCTCGCACCAGTAAAATTGCTTCTATTTTCTGTCTCTTTCAGATATTACTTTCTATACTTAACTCCAAATCAACTCCCTTAAGTGACATCAAATTTTGTGAATATATTCTTATTTTCAACCATATTAGAAAATTAACGCGAAAATGCGTTGTAATGTCTAATCAGATTAATTCTTATTTTATAAATGTGTCATCGTTCTATCCATATAAAAATCTTTATGGCACTTAAAATATTTAAGAGTTCCAAGAGCATTTTTTCTTCAAATTTCATTGATGGGAGATATTTCATTTCTGTTTGAAGACTCGAAATTTCTGAAAATAGATGCTGGGGATCACCATAAATGGCGACTCAGAAGCGAGTAGTTATTCAATACACTTTTTAAGGACTGGAAATTATGTGTGAAAAATTAGTCCGAAACAGCCTTTTAAATTTTTAATAACAAAATCCTTGCATTGTCAGATACTCCCTCCATCCAACTTTAGTTGTTTAATTTGCCATTTTCTTTCTTGTCCGAAATCAGTGGAATATCGTAGCAACATCGTGGAGATATCGTAATTTATTTTGTGCTAATTGGATAGTCCAATTTAAAAAAGAAAAGGAATTCATTTGTATATTTCTGCATTTCGAAATAAATAAACTAAACTCAATTATATTGTATTGAATAGTAAGCGAATGAATAAATATTCCGTTGGTACGGTATGCCTTTGACAACAAGTGTAAATCGCAAAATATTGCTGAAGAGAGTTGGCCGTTTCTTTCCAAACTATCTTTTGCCATATGGAACAATCATAATCATTATTTTAATCAGCTTCTGATATTTGATTTCTTCCTACATTTTTCGCTGCTTGCACAAGCAGAATTATACGTGTTCGCACTTGTAAATAAACTTCATAGAAAAAAGAAGGAAACGAATATGGTGACTTAATTTGCGATTTTCAATTGGAAAACTTGGGTGTTGTTGTGGTGTCTGAAACTTGTGCTATTAACTTAAATTGTGAACTGAGCCTTATTGTGAACGGGATTTTGCGAGCATTTTATTTACCGTATACTGCGGCCCGGCGTTGCACGGGCTCTCTTGAATAACGGGATATTCCCGGGTGGACAGAAGTGACGTCAAGTGAGGCCTCGGGGTATATATTTTTTCATATGCTCACCTAAGTTTTTTTCCAACAAATATTGTCACTTACTTTCCTCAACAAACTTACATATTCTTTCAAATCTAGCCTTTTTATTACTTTATTTTCATATGCCCGTCTCCGGTTTATTTTTTCTATAAATATTGTCACTAACTTTCCCCAAAAAGCGTAAATCTCCTTTGAATCCTTTATTGTTAAATTAAAACTTTTAAATCTAGCCTTTTAACTACCTTAGAACTAATAATACAGTGTTACTCGGGATCCACATTTTTTCATTATGCTCTGTTTTTTTTCTACAAATATTGTTACTAAGCTTCCCCAATAGACGTAAATCTATTTTGAATCCTCTCTCGTTGGATTAAAACTTTCAATTCTAGCCTTTCTACTACCTTAAAAGAGTATGGTTCGAATGAAAACGCGAGAATTCCAATGTTCATAAATTAAAATAGGGTATCGTAATATTTTGTTTTGCTAAAGAAAAAATAAAACGAAATAAATAACAGAAACGATAAACGATTAATAGTACACCAAACTGATAAATTAAACACCAAAAACATATATTTTCTTTGTCCATATTTGAATAATAATGGAGAAAAAAATTCGGGTCAAAATGAATAAATATTTTCCCCAACAAACGTAAATATGATGCGAAATGAAACACCATATGACAAAAAAAGAAAGATAAAAATGCAGGAAAACGATTTTTCCCCCCAATGTGTAAAAATCAAAACTCGGAAGCTCGCTAGGAAAGAAAACACAAACCAGATGCAAGAAAAACCAACCGATGTGACAGATAGTTATAGCACCTGCCGATAGATGGCAGCACTATATTTCATTAATTTTGATGATTTTAATTAATATCTTTTTAACTAATTGTAATTTCGGAATTTCAATGGTCGGAGTGGATTCCTTGGATTATTTCCCATGTTTTGGTACTTTCGACATTTTTCAACATTCAGTGGTTCGTGAGGAGAAAGCCGGACATAGATAGATACCTACTACACACATAGAATCAGAAATTAATAGTTGAGATTCCAAGATGCATGCGTTTCACGATGCCATATTATTCTGAGTTTTTATACTTTATCTATGTGTGAGTGAAATCTATGCTCAAGTAAACGAGTTCAAATTACGCTGAGGTTAACATTTAAGATAACACAATGGAAACACCACAGTTGTACAAAAACAAGGAAAAATTCACGAACAACAGTCTAAACGGAGGCTTTTCAAATTCTATTTTGTCCTTTTCTTAATTTGAAAGGAAAGTACAAAATAGACGACCTAAAGTTGGATGGAGTAATATTACATAGTCTGCATTTTAACCTTAGTAGACATTTCTAACTTCCATCAGTCTCTTACTGAAGCTGACATAGCGTTTAATATTTACAAAAACTTATTTGGTCGTATATAGTTTTTCTATAATTACCACTTTTATATTTTTAAGTATGAATCTGTAACCCTTTATAACATCTTGCGTGAGTTCTGTTAAAACGATTTCATTCCTCACTCATTCCAAAGCAAACACCCAAGTCCATTTCAAATCAATGTTACACCACAGGTGTGTTGTCTGCACTTTTAGTACATTTGCTTAAAAGCAGATGGCGCTGTTAGTCAGTAAGTCAATTTGAAGCTCACTCACCGTGAAACAGGTGAGAAGACTCTTCACGACGAAAATCGAAATAATATTTCTACGTGCTATCTAGTACATTTCAAACAATTAATTGTGCTAGATAGCTTAACAGGCAAGTTTATTGTTTTGAACAATATCTTCTTAATTACGTGAAATATTATGTAGTTTTGGCATGGGAAGTAAATTATTAAATTATTATACTTTTGTGTTTTTATTTTTCATTTTATTATTAAAACTTCATAAATATACGAAATACGTGTTTTATTATTTGTGGAAAGCTATCAAAATACCTGGTATTTTGTCATTTTTAAGAAGTTGAACTACAAATTATTAAAAGGTATGGAGAAGACATTACTGATATCGAAAACAACTGATCTGAAGCTGAATGAGGAAAGATGAATATTACAGTGAAACCTAGCTACAGCGGTCACCCTCCATTCCAAGAAAATTGGCTGCTCAGAGAGGTGGCTCCTCTAAATGGGTTTTATGTCTGGAAGTGCAAGCTTTGATTCGTTATTTCTGATAAAGCGAACTTTAATAATCGTCTATAAAATAGTACTTGATTCGACTCTCCTCTAGAGGGGTTTTATGTCTGGAAGTGCAAGCTCCGATCCTTATTTCTGATAAAGCGAATTTT
>BGPR01019678.1:0-19678 GCA_013235015.1 Araneus ventricosus
AAACTGCTAATATATGATATTAAAAATTTAAAACTGCTAATATATGATATTAAAAATTTAAAAATGCTAATATATGAAATTAAAAATTTAAAACTGCTAATGTATGATATTAAAAATTTAAAACTGCTAATATATGATACAAAATCAAATCAAACAATAAAAGAAATAGCAATTTCTTTAAAAATCAGTATTTAAAGGTAAATTAATACGCGTGTATATTAAAAACTGTGTATATTTCAGAACAAAAGCGAAAGTGATAGTGTGCAAATAAAACAAATAAAGAATTGAATTTTAACATTGGCAAAAGATCGCGAGTGATTAAGCAGTGGAATAGGCTTAATTTTACAACACACGAAAGCATTCTTGCAAATTGTAGTTAAAGTAAGTATAAAAATTTAATTAAAATTTGAAAATTAGTTATATTAAATTAGTAATTAGGAATTGGTGGCTCTGAAAAGATAATTTTTGAATTTTAAATTGGTGCAAAAAGAAATTTTCTGTGTTGCGCAGTAAATTATAGAGGGTAAATGTTAAATATTACTCTTTTTAGCTCCATTACAGCCTTTTTTGGGGTAATAGCAACTTTTTAATAGTGACATTAAAAAGTTGCTAAGGAACATATGTGCCAAATTTCTTTGTTCGAAGACTTCCAATTTTATACATATATAGATAATAGACTTTATTCAAAAAATAACGAAAAATAAACACTTTAAATCTTTCAGAATGTCCTAGATAACTTTTTATATGAATCTGAATACAGTGAAGAAATAAAAGAGTCGAGAACTCCTTTTTAAACCAAATCTTAGCAGTTACAATGAAAGGGATTTTATAAACTAAGCTTATTCTGTCGAAAAACCTTATTACTGCATATCTGATACTTTTGCAAATAATAAGATAACATTCTCTTTCTTCTTACGAGAATCCATTTCTTTCAATTTGTAGAATTCACGAAAAAGAGAATAAGTGTCTTATCACAAAATTCATTAAAGTTCCTTTTTACTCTTAAGTAACCATCAAAGTCCACTTCTTTCACCCAGAATGTCGAAGTTTCTTAGAGATTGCACCAACTATTACAAGATTTGAATTTTTTTCTTTAAATAAAACTTTAACGATGATCATTAGGCCCTAAGGCGTGAAGTATAATATATTCCAGTGAGATAACTGTTCAATGATTTTGTTTCTCGCTGTAATGATGCTGCTTCTACGGTGATTTAAAAATTACATATGAAATTTTTCTATATTTTAAATAAAAATGTCAGTTAAGTTAAATCCTTTTTTCATTCCTTCTTTCTTTTAGAAACATCATGAGAATCATATTATAAAAATGCGATTTTTAATGGTGAAATTTTCTTCATACTCTCCCAGGTTTCATTAAAATGTCGTTCATCAAACAAAGTAAGGCATAATTTATCCAATTATTTAACTAAAAGGGAAAAAACAGTAAATACTTTATTTTATGTAAAATGAGAAGTAACATATATAGTTTTGATGCCTAAATAGAAAAAAATTATAAGTACATGTTGGAATGAGCAAATATTTTTTAATCTTGAAGAATCTGTATCTTTTCCGTAAAATAAACAATTATTGAAATACTCGAAATAAATTCCTCTTTTATTTGCTTAATGAAGCATTATTACTTCTGTAATAAAATGTGGTTTTATAATTCAATCGGCAATTTTATTTACCTTTAAATTTTTACTCTTATTAATACTCGCAACAACTTTATATTTTAAATTTTTATTGAATTCAATAAGCATTTTCAAAAGAGTATTGTACCCAAAGGTTGATAAGCTTAGTTTTAATACAATCCTTAATATTTTATTCAGTATATAATATTCTTAAATTTTCAGAATCAAGAAGAATTATTCATTCATTTAATTAATTTTAGTAACTATAATAATTTCTTGGAAATAACATTTTTACAATGCAAAAATCTAGACGACAAAAATTAAGTATATTTTCTGTAGAAGCAAGCTTAAAACGGAACATGCGAAAGTTCTTCTATATATCTAATTTGAAAAAGTACGTGTGTGTGTACGTTATTTAAAATATGATATGTGAGTTGAAAATTTCTTGAATAATCTGATTTATAACTTATATATGAAGAATCCAGAACTTTCTGAGATTTGAGAGAAGAATTAATGAAATATTAATTTGCTTTAATTCTTCTCTAAAATTAAGATGTTTCTGTAAAATGGCTATATATTCGAAAAAAAATTATGAATATCTTTTATTGTCTTTGATTAATCTATATTCTGATTTCTTTCCGGTAGATTAAATTGCAATCCGAATTAGCCTAGTTAATACTTAATTCTATTGGTTTAGAATCCTGTTATTCGTAATTTCAGAAAATATTCAGAAATAAGTTATATTCGCTCATTTGTTAACACTTACATATTTGCTGACGGATAAAATACATATGACACTAGTGGCGGCTCGTCCATTAGGGCTGCAGATACACAGTCCTCAACTGATTATATTACCGTTTTTATTCTTATTTGATTACTTTTCTGCTTTGAGAGTTCAACGATTAATGAAAATGGCAAAAAATTAATAAAATACGTTAAAGGAAGACGGAAAATCAATCAACAAGTAACGGAAACACAGGCTAGAGCAGCAAAAATATTTGCCCAGCGGAGCTGCAAAGTGGATCAAAATTAGTAAACTGAGCAAGTTCTGCAGAGCTGCAATCATTACAGTCCGCGTTTGGCGAGCGACTTTCGCTTTCGCTTCTTCATTTGTCTTTTCTTCGCTTTCTCTCATAGGCTGTTTATAGGTTTCTGTTTCACTTCATATTGCCTCGACAGAAACGTGTCTGGTTTATTGAATATTCTTTTTCTACAGTTAGAAATCACACTTGGAAAAACAAGTTTGAAGGCAATTTTCGAAAATATTATTCAGTTAAAATTTTTATAAGGCGGGCTCAATCATTATTATTAGAGGTTTCTAAAAAAAGCCGAAAGTTGCAGACCTTCAAAAAATTGTCGAAAAATTGAATAGAAATAAATGCAGGTCGCATTATGCCAAATTTGAGCATTATATAAAAACCAGTACGAGCGAAAATTTTTGCAGCACCGCTTGCTTTTGAGCTGACTAGCTGCCTCTGCATGACACTGATTTTTGTATTTAAATCTTATGATTTTTTAAGAAAATAATGCAGCTAATATTTTTTAATCATATAATTTCAAAGAAAATTTATAATATTTTTTTAAATATCAAAAAATATTTTTTCTTGTATATTTATTACATCAGTGTAGCTAAATAAAATTCTTCAGATAAATTTATACGAATTCGAAAAGAAAAATTGCCTGAACAACCTAAATAACGTAATAATTTGTTTCGGATATGAAGATAAAAAATATCTAAGACTATTCAAAACACAAGAGATGCATAAATTATTTAAATCTAGTAAGTTTGATTTTTACGAATGCAAAAGAGTGTAAAACTTTACTTGTTGTTAAGATCTTTTTAGTAAAGGATTTTCCCCAATGGTATTAATGATGGATTTTCAAGGAAATCATCAGTGGTAACTTCATAAAATGGTTAAATACATTCAGGAACCGTTTATGTAACTTTATTCGGATGCATCATTTTCAAGCCTTTGCTGTATTTTGACTAATAACGGGCGAAAAATGGATTGCTTCCGCTAAGGAATGTTTGTTCGGAAGCTTGATGGCTGCAATAGATTCCCTGTGCGGCCATTTGATGAAGAATATGGGCGTTGCAGTTCCTTAAAGAGATTTCGTGATGTGAATCCTGATTGAATTTTGTGCTGTTTGTCCGTAATTGAAAACAAAGTTTAATAATTTGTCAGGAGGTATTAAATATTTCATCACCTCATGTACTGATGAAGAATCTGATATGATCATTGAAACAAGAATGGGAGAATTGATTTGATTCTGAATTGTTTTGAGGGGCCATTTTAATTAAATGATATTATTGTTTTACTCTAAGAATCAATAAGCATAATTTTCCTTTGACCAGTTTCCATCTCATTGAAATTAAAAACAACTAATCACTTTAGTGCAGGTATTCATGTCGATAACATTATAATGTACTGTTTGTTTATGTTAGACATTTCGTAAAAAAAGAAAAAAATTAGCAAGAAATTTATTTTCGGATCCTGGAATAGGTTCGGTTCCTGGGTATTTTTTTCAATTCCATACCATGATCTCAGGTTGATTCGAACTCTCAAATGATTCGAACCCGATCGGTGCGAGTTTAGTCATCTGCAGTTGGTAATGCTTTGAATGCAAATAAAACGGTTTTTTTGAATACGCGACTTCAGTGACGGAGAAAAAAGAATATGGAGGCCTTTCTAGGAGGGTGCCATTTTTTTTCTCTTGACCGAATTGGATCGCCAATTTTTCTAGTCCATCTCCTGATGGCAATTTTATTTGTTTTTTAAGCAGCTTGAAATGTAGGTTGTTTGTTTTGTGATACTCTTGATCTATTGAGTTGAGAAATTTTATTTAAAGGATCACAGGCAAAGCCCGTTCTTTCGTGTAGCATAAGCCAGTATAAACTCTCTTCAACTAACTAACTAACTGAAAAAGAATATGGAGGCCTTTCTAGGAGGGTGCCATTTTTTTTCTCTTGACCGAATTGGATCGGTAACTTTTCTAGCCCATCTCCTGATGGCAATTTTATTTGTTTTTTAAGCAGCTTGAAACGTAGGCTGTTTGTTTCGTGATACTCTTGTTCTATTGAGTTGAGAAATTTTATTTAAAGGATCACAGGCAAAGCCCGTTCTTTCGTGTAGCATAAGCTAGTATAAACTCTCTTCAACTAACTAACTAACTGCAGTGACGGGTTGTTGACATGTTTTTGTCAGTTGGAGATGAGAACGGGAGAATGATATACTTGCACGAGATCGGGTTATATTTTCTGGCAATATTATTCGTATTAGAGAAGTATCTTTTAAACTTATTTTATTATTTTGATTACTCCAGTGAAGAGTATTATGATTTGGATTAATAACAAATCATTTTTAAGACAACCTGATCTCGTAACTGCGCCACCTCTACTAACTTTTCACTGTCAATTCTGCTAAAGGTGTTTAACACACTCTCGTTTTAATTTGTTTATAATTGAAAGAATAGCTTAATAATTTGTAAGAGAAAATAAAATTTCATCACTGCATAAAATGATTAAGAATCTGATAATTTTATCAATATTATCAGATTCCCTATAATCCATTGAAAGAGGAATGGAAGTATTGATTTGATTTATGAATTGTTTTGACAGCCATCTTTATTCGATGTTGTAATTGTTCTACTCTAATATCAATAAGCCTAAGACAAAATTGAATTGAATTTGACTAAAATTATAAACATCTAGCCATAAGCACATGTCACCTCTCGAATATGAATTATTTTCAGAAAAGTGATTTAACGCCTAGGAAATAATCTTAAATAAATTATCTTAAATAAATTAAATATTTGAATCTTTAGGTATTTTTTAATTTACAAGAAAGGCTATGAATGTTTATTACCGATATGCTTATTTAAATGAAAAAAAAATCATCTTTTGTTCCAAAAGGGATATAAACGTTTTCCGTTTATGGGAAAATAAATCTTCTGTCCTTGAGCAAGGATCACAAAAAGAGAAGAGCGAATGCTGTTAATTTACAATCCACGCTTCTTTTACAATTTTTATTTAACCCAGCAGGAAAATACAATAGTGACCACAGGAAATTTTCTTAGCTGCTGCTAGGTGTTGCTAAGGTTAATAAAATAACATAATTCTGTTACTTGTAAAACATATAAGTAAATAGTTAATGACCTGCAGCATCATGTTTTTGTTCTCCCTACCTTCCATTAAAACTCTGCACTTTAAAGACATTACTTTTTGGAGACAGCTGTACAGTGAAACCACCAACCGTCAATTGTATGCTTTCTGTTGCCCTTAATGGCATTCTAACAGCCTGATAATCACCTTCGAATCTTCTTCCCACAGAATAAATGCATTAGAAAACTCTTACAAGCTGTTCTGACCTCTGATAAGGTGTAGACCCAATTCGATTCTACTTTGACGCACCTCTCTCCGATAAACATGATGAAAGATGGATTATCCATGATTAAAACGAAATCGTCCTTTTCACTTCACTTGTCCTCTAAATCCCTCTCCACATGTTTTCTTCTCTTATTTCGGACAACCGTTTTGCCCAAAACGACAAATATGATGAGTAGGCGTCGAACATTTACACTTAAGTACCATAAAATGGCACTTTAATGAATACTTTAATAAATAACATTTAATTCCTTTTTCCAACAATTTCACGCATAGTTATACATTTTAAGTATAGTGTTTCCTAGATATTACAAGTAAATGTTTCAAATCATAAGAGAAATATAATCTGAAACATTTTTGTTTGTCAAGCTTCTATTATATAAGAATCACTACATGATAGTTTTGCTATGGAATTTTTTATTTGATGTGCTTGAAATTTTAATTAAAGCAGAATTCTAGATACAAAAGAAATATCATATTACGTATTTTTTATAAACCAATGCATTAAAATAGTAATTTGCAATTTAATATAATTTCAATAACACAAAAACTTTTCTTCAATATATCTCGTTACAAAATATCTTTGCTGTCAAAATTATTTTATTGTAAGAACACAAATTTTTTAATTACTAACAAAGATTTACCTTAAAGTAAACAAAGGAAGAGTAAATTCAAACAACAAGTTCTAGGCAGAAAATGAGTGAGAAAACATTTTAAATTTGTCGGAATTATTTGACACAAAGATGAACTATATTAGTGATATATGAACAGCATCTGCACTGACATATCATATATCCATAATTACAGCGTAAAATAATTGCGTGTAGAGATATTTATTAAAAAGATTTCCAAGCATTACGCAAAAAATATATATTTAAAACATTCACATTTGATAAAAGTGTAAATAAATCTTTATACACCGTCAATACGTTTCTCATTTATTCGTCGTTTACATTTATAAGTCATTTAATCATAGATCCGATTCATTCCTATCCATTGTAATTATAAAATATTTCGTTTATAAGACTGAAAAATAAGGTTATGCGAAGTTTCTTTCTATCTAATATATGAAATTTCCCCCCTGACTAATATGTGAACTGTGATATCGATATCACGACTTCGGAATTTTTTATAGAAGAATTATCAAGTGCCTCTTTAAGCGATGATGATGAAGAAGAAGAATGGGAAGAAGTTATTCCACCTTCCTCTAAAGGCGCAGTGGACCGCATTGAAAAACTTCGAACTTTTTTATTGTCAAAATATAAGTGGAGAAACATATCAATGAACTTAATTCGATTCATAATACTGTAATTAATACTCACAGACAATAACCACGTCAGACGACGATTAAACGTTTTTTCAATTAAACGCTTACATGCATGCAATAAATCGTATAAAATAAGAAATTGTGACTTATGCCCTCCTCCGACAGCAGACATTGATTTAAGACTGGGTGTGTGCGTTCCCAGGGCCCTGGTCACTTTGAGATTCATCTGAACAATGGACACCTGCCCATACCTTTCGTGCTGACGGGTTCTTCAAGCACCTGGACTCCTTACCCCCTCTATTGACGGGCTACTGCCTTATTACAGAACTTTGGTGGGCGGTGCAGAACTTTCATCTACCTACTGCACGGAATTAGGCAACATTCCTGAACAGGTGGGTTTTGTGCAGACATGTATGTTCCCGTGAAAACGCAAGGAGTTTTTCTTCTCTGTTGCGATATAAGGTCGGGACTCAATAACTAAAGGGGAGATGGCATCCCGACAGCCAAACTGGTGATCGTATTCCGCGGAGGTCCGATTTGGACAATATAGCGAACCTCGCTGATTCTCTTATCAGTGAATGGACACCCCGCGTTGGGGCTAACTTTATTATACTATTATTAACCTAAAAATTTGATATTTGTTTATAACTCTATATTTACTCCAGAAGAATTATCAATAAATTATGTTAAATTTAACTTAGCTGTGAATTATCTTTTAAGCATAACTGCAAAACGTTACAAAATGCATAAATAGTTCTCCAGATATGTAATAGAGGTACGACTTTCACTTTCATGTTAAATATTTAATTTTAAAACTTCATTCTTGTTTTCAATATTATATAATGATATACTAGTGCTATCTTTAAAAACTTTGAAATTAGTACTATTAGATGAATTTCCAGTAGTAGCGTTAAATTTGTAATAATTGAAGTTGTTAAGTAAAATTTATACGTCGTTTTCCGTCAGTCCCTTGCAAGACGTATAAACGGTGCTTTACTGTAATTTGTGAACAATTTTTTTCTGAAGTTATTGTAGATGTTGCTTATATATTTCTAGATAAGAAATGCAAATAAAATTATCTAAAATCTTCCTTTTGAACCAATTATTTACTATTAAAAAAAACTAATTTTAAATATTTTATTCGTTCTGTCGAAGAACTTATTGTTAAATTTGATACTTTTAAATAAACAAATAACAACTCTGACAATACAAAAATTCAATTCTTTCGAATCCAACATTTTCGATGAAAAAAGATTTTTTCTCTTAACAAATTCATTAAAGTCTTTTTTTTCTAAAGTAACTATCAAAGTTCACGTCTTCGCATTGTCTTGATGTTGAAATTTCTTAGAGACTGAGCAAAATGTCTCCTTTCTTACTTCAAATAATACTTTAACGATGATCATTAAACCTCGAAACTTGAAGAATGATATTTTCTGTTGAGAGTACTATTCAATGCTTTTGTTTCTTGCTGTAATGATGCTGGTCCTTTGGTAATTTAAAAAAAATATATAGATAAAGCTTTTCTGGCTTTCAAATAAAGCTGTCACTTAAGTTAAATTTTTTCTTATACCTTCTTACTTTGAGAAAGATATTGACGATTAGGTTTTAAAATTCTATATATTAAATTCGGCTGAACTCTGAAATCTTAATACCATGGTTAATGTTGTTTAGAAAGCCAAATGCTATTTAATTTATCTAATTATTTAGCTAAAGGAAAATACCACAAGAAGAACGGTCCTATTTAAGGTAAAATGAGGAATGGCATACTCGATATGGAAGAAAAGTTATCCCAAAGATTATCGAATTTTGCTTAAACTTAAGAAATCTATAATATTATGTTCCAAATTAATCAAATAATCGGATACTGTAATACAAAGCTGACTAGAAATCTGTGAAAATGTTTTCTTTCAATTGAGCTATGGAATTACTAAACTAAAATTTTCTTATTTTTCACTGTGAAATATGATGTAATTCGGTATGAGTTCGGTCTATTCTTCATTGTGTCCCAGGTTTTTGATAATTAATGAATTAGCTGTTTCAAAATGATATTGCAATAAGTTAAGACATGACGCTATGTTTTATACTGTAATTTAATATGATCTTAACTAAAAGCTTTCTAAATAATTATGGAACAAATTAGAAAAAATATATGACTGGCAAATTGAATTAAACAATATATTCCTATAAAAATGTATTTTTTGTCAAAATGTCAGGACTTTATTTAAGAATTTAGTTCTTTAAAATCAGTAGTTTTTTCCTTTAAATTTATCTTTCAAAGGCTTTGTTACTTTTAAATCCTTCTCTTACATAAAAAATCGCAAATTTTGAGTAGCTGTTTTTTAAAAAGATTTTTCGAAAGAAAGAATTTTGTGAAAAAACCTTCCAAAGAATTCAGTAATCATCAATGCTTATAATTGCTGATATGAAAGTTTTTTTTATATCTTTTGAACATTTGTTTTTGAATATATTTTTGAGAACACATTTAACGACCTTGCCCATTAAATAATTAACGGACATGTGAAATTAAATTATGTTGACAATACATAAAGTTTTTTCAAATAGGGAATAAAAGGAATTTTTTTTCAAATTTAATGAATTATTTGAATTTAGTGTCGTTTATTTAATAATGGTGTAAAGTTTTGCATTTTATCAAGAAATATCTTGAAATATTTCTCTGTTTTCTATGGTCGATTTAGTTTATTTGATGAATAGAAAGGTATCCCAAAAAAATCAAAAAGTAGTCTTTTCTACTTTAATTGTATTTAATTTATCGATTTAAAAAATTGGTTTCGAATTTGAAAACTTTTTTTCTCTTAGAAGTCTTTAAAAACTAAGCGAAAGACACGAAACAATAATTTATAATGCAGGTAAGTGCATTTATAAGCACATAGGCTAACAACTGTCAGTGATAGTATAGGCTAACAAAGCTATTTTATGACCAAAGAACAATGCAGGCGTGAGAAATTCAACTCATTGTGTGTTAATAATATCGTGAGAGAACCCTATTAGTATAAGATATAGAGTGAACAAAAAATCCGTAGAAACTTTAAAAATTCGTAAAAACCAAAAAAATAACCAAAATAAAAAATGGTTTGAAAGGGTTAGCATCGATCGCTAGGTCACGGGAATTTTTTTAAGACAAGAAAAAAATAACTGTAAAAACAACCGGTGGGTGGAGCTAATGTATAGAAGTCAAAGAAAAGATACGCAAATAAAAACAGAATGCCTCCAAATCATTTATTACAGCAGTGTATGTTCCAACCACATGACCACCACAGGGGATAACATATTGCAGGCGAGTCAAAATTCCAGCAACGTCAGAATGCAGCAGACAATGGTCACTGATTCCTCGTTCACGCAAAACATCTTCACTAACAAAGCTTTATCCTTCGCACTCAGCATCCTTGTTCACTTGTTGTGGTTGTGGATTAAGAGCTCAAGTTCCGACTGAAGTCGCTCGTATCAGCGCCATCTATCGACTGTTTTTTGAGTTATTTTTTCCTGTCTTAAAAAAATTCCCCCAAACCGTTTTTAATTTCGATTATTTTTCCGATTTTTATGAATTTTTAAAGTTTCTACGGACTTTTTGTTCACCCTGTATTTTGCGATATCTCCACGCTGTTGCGACTACATTTTGAATGCCGCACGACATATAAAGATATCGTATGAATATTGAAGAGCATCTTGTGTAATTGGGAAATATGTTTAATCATTAGCACCTACTCCACTACTTCGAAAATAAATATATTAGTTTTTACGTTCTAGAAGACTGGAGTTCTCAGGGGCTTAAGAAATTTAATTTTCTTCATGAAAACTATGTTCATGGGGTTAAAAATCCATTAAAGGAAAAAACATCGATTGGAATTTCTGCTACCATTAGTTGTCTTCTTTAGATACTAAAAACACATTTTTTCTAATGAATCATCGAAAGAAAACCGCCTGGTTAGGAGGAAATCTCTTAAAACTCTTGGACTAATGCGATCTCTGACTATTCTGGCGTTAAGAAAAACGTCGAGGTCCACAATTAGCAGAGGATATCGAGTTCAGTACAGTTCGAGGTTCAGTTTTTTTAGAAGCTTGGTCGAAGAATAAATTCGGGTGGCTATGCATTCCAAATGACAAAAAGGTTGCATCCGTGTAGCAATGGTCCAGGCGAATACATTGAGGAGGAAGAGAAATATAATGATCCTGACAGAGATTTTAAATAGTTTTCTTCTGTTATTCTCAAAGTAAATCTTACGAGGTTATAATTGCAGTTTTTCTTTTCTATATCATTACTTGCCTTGATTACATCGCAGCCCGCGCAATGTCTAGTTGCACATCGCAAAACCTACATCGCTGTACGGTCGTCAGTGGGGTTGGTGGGGAAAATAATTATCATGGGCAGTTGTTGTGGATGACGTCCTAACATACAACAATCTTCTAATTAACTGAACTTTTCAATAAAATATACTGCGAGTTAAAGATACTACCATTTTAAAGCAGCTGTGCATAGATTCCCAGAACAATCCCAGATAGCACGTACGTTTGCAGCAAGTTGGATTTTTACTTGATATTATCTTGTCATGGCAAATTTGACGCGGCGATGTTGTAGCGAAACTGCTGCAAAATAACAAGGCGAAATTACAGCGAAAATAGGCAACTAGCACCACCCCTCCTTGCAATGCAAGTTTGCTGTGAAGGTGTCTTGACAAATTCACAGCACGTTTGCAAAACAAGTTTGCTGCAAAGATGATAGCACAATAAGAGATAACCTTTGTCTCTATTTTAAAAAAACATCCGATTTTTAATAGCATCTCGTAGACAGTCCTTCTTTTTATTAATTCAATAAATCAATGATAATTTGTGAAAAAACTAACTTTTTTATAAAAAAAAATTTGAAACATTTTCCATCTTTTTACTAAATATAGAACTCGCACTTTAAAGAATACTATATCGCCTTTTTCTTAATGTTGAAACTTTAACGTTTATAAACAAAATTAAACCTAAAAAACAGTCAATGTTTGCTGAAAAATAAAAACTTACATTTTGTCCCATTTTAAAAGTAATTACTTTTGAACCCTAATTTCATAATTTATTCTACTAGAAAAACGTAGTTATTAGCGAAAATCGCCCTCTCTTTGATTTCAAATCATGTTCACAACACAAAATTTAAAAAATTAATAAAATCAAGAAAAGAGTTTAAAATAAATCGTATGCGCGATCGTAGCACAATCTATCTTCTCCTCTCGGAGTCTATCTGGTCGAGTGGTTTAGAGCGTCAGTTTAGCGAGCGATAGGTCGCGAGTTCTAATCCGAGTTTATGTTCGTACTCTGTTTTTGCTATAGTTTGCAATGAGTTTGATGCGACAAGCTTGCTGCAAGTTCGTCGCATAGTGACTTCGAAGCTTACGTTAACGTGCTGCAAACTTGTTTCAAGCTTGTACTCTTGTCATGTCAAATTTGTTGCAGATTTGCAGAGCAAGATTGCTGCAAACTAAAATTGCTATCTGGGATTACTCCAATTTTCTATTACTCTAATGAAATTCTAAGAACATGACTATCATTACTCGATCTTCTTCTAACAGAAAATCTCTTGTGTCAATAAACCCAACTAAGCAGCAATATCCATCAGAATAAATTCCTTCGGTAACATTACATCAAGTCCCAAACTTTCATTAGGCTTGAACTTAATTCAATTGTACTTGGATGAATCTAGTCCAAGTAGAGTGGATGACAAATCATCTTTCAAACTTCCTTTCTTCATCTAACTATTTTTTAGAAGTGTTGAATTCCTCCCTTTCTGACACCTATTGCCCAATCCGACATGCGTGATGTATTGCGTGGTGAGCTTCAACTCTTAACTACCTCAAAATAGCACGAATGATACCATACTGGAAACAGAAGTGGCTGATCTCTATTCCTAGGCAAATCCAGTCCTTTTACTCTGTCTGAACAATCAAATGAACTGAAAAGAATTTCTACTAAGCGGTTCATTAGGCACCACATGGCTGTCTTTCATTTCTTAAATCGAAGAAATTGATTTAATAAGAGATTTTATAAAATGATAGAGGGAGAGAAAAATGTTCCGTATTTGTGGCGAAATAAATTCTCCGTAACCGCTCATCTTGAATTTCTGTGCTGTTTTTAAGATTCAGTATCATCTATGGGCAAAATTAGAAACTATTCTATTTTAATCAGCGAAAAAAAACATTTTTTCATCATGAAAATGATTTTATTGCAAATTGCATTTTCCTACTCTGATTTATTGATTTTATATTCAATTTTCAACTGTGTGTCTGAAACGTTAGGATCACCTATATAAACTTAAACAAGTATTTGTTGTGATAAAAAGCTATGAATGAAAACGGATTAATTAATAAAAATTATTAATAGAAAACCGATAATTTAAGCTCATTCTTGAAAAGTCGATTGCTAGAATTCACTTGTTATTAAGTCAGTTTTACTTGACGTCACAACCATATAATAAACATAGCCAATCTAAGAACTAACGATTAACTGAATGTTGTCTTACGCTGTGATGTGATGTCATGCAGGTAACCTTGAATGAACTCTATTTTAATTCAGATTATTATGTTTTAAGGCATCTCACGCGAATTGTATATTATCTGAATTCACTCCAAAGGAAAAACTGACGTTTGTGGTGAGTTTCATTCATAAATAGGGCCTGTACACCGCTTTAAGATTCATGATACACTTGCCGCTGAGCATGGCATGAAAATATCAGATATCTCATTAATCTAAGCATTAATCCGTGCTTGGAGTTCATGAATCACTTTGATGGTGCGCAATGCCAGTGTCATATCATGAAATTTACTTTGCAAGATGTTGAGTACTTATCACAATCAATCAACGCTATCTCAGTGAATTCACTGAACTAAGACACGTGCTCTGTTTACGGTAGCGTATATGTGTATTTATGCAACATCGTCATCGCACGCAGGTGCTTTAAATGCAATATGTATTCTGCGCACCCGGTGCTGTTAGAAACACCTGCTCGTGTTGAGAAAAGAGGACACAATAATGCTTTATTTCGGAAAAAAATGTATTCAAAAATGAGAACAACGATTATGAGTCGTATATGTCGTTTGGACAATTAGTTAATTACATATTTAGAGGTTTATTAATATTGTAAGTTTCTTTGTAAATTAATTCAAATTTAGATAATTTCCATTTAATGATAATGGATATTTAACCACGAAAATCACTAAGCCACTTCAATGCAAATGTGAGTGCTAAAAGCTGAATTCGTTCACGAGAAATTTGGGATAAATAAATTAAATTTGTTTTTCACACTTGATACTGTTAATGCAATTTTAAACAATTTTAAAATTTTTAAATTACTAGTTGTACCTGGCAACTCCAACGAAATTTAGAACTGCATCAGAATTTATTTAAAATAAGATGCCTATCGTCCATTTCAGAGACATCTGCTGCTTGCTATGTGATAATAAAATTATTACATGTCGACTGCTCTGTAATGATCTCGGTTGTTCTTAACGTGAAGATGGTTAAAATAATAAATTGAATTTTAAATAATCACCTTTTGTGTCGGCAGTGAACAAGTGCTTTTCAATCGGAAGTATTTTCGTAAAAAAAAGAAGAAGAAATACATACCATCACGCTTTTCAAAATACTCTGTTAACAACATATCCAGCAATATTCTTTGTCAAAGACAATTTAAGCTATACATACACATAGAGGTTATTATAACATATTTTACATTTGTTCCAGAAAGATATAATCAAATTAGGGCTCGTAATATAATACTATTTAATTATGTGTGACATTGATGAATCTGCAAAAATGTTTTATTTCAGAATACTAAAAAAAAATCATTTTATTCGTTTCGAACAAGAATGTAATAAGTTATGTTTGAAGTTTAGTTTCGGAAAGTATCTAGATTCTTACAATAAAGGCTTCGAAAAAAATAGCAGCAGAAGGGAAACGCTTTATCGTACTTTCGGATTGCACAAGCCGGCAGTTTTGTTTAGTTTTTAAAAAAAGAAACCCGGCGTTTCGATAAATATAATAAAACATGGGCGGGGAGGAAAAGCAAACGCTGGTGGCGAGGGAGCTCCAAAACATCAAGAATTAATGTTCCTCATTCTTTAACTGTCCAAAGTGGTATACTTATTCTTAAGATAAATGAAATTCTACTTTGTCTTAGAAAAATCTTTACAGGGTTCTTTTGAAAAAATAAAACGTTATTTCAGGTCCATGTTGAAGCAGACAAAAGGCTGTTAAGACACGCTGATTTGTGGGAATCATTGATTTCTCTGAAGAATTCGATGTGGAAGTTTACTCAAAGCCCGCCCTTTTTGGTAATTATATGCTGTTGCCGGAATTCTTGTAGAAAAACTGGAAAACTAAACGTTACAATCGATATATCCGATGGAAAAGATAATTAGATCTGCTAATGAAGCCTGTGGTATTAGATTCGATTCCGTTTGTTGATAAAGTGCAAATTTACATAACAAAAATTGGAAGGGAAATTTTTATTCTTTTTGAAAGTTCCGAACAATAATAACAATTAAGATATTCGAAGAAAGGAATTGTTTTCATTTTTAAAATGCACGTCGATATGAGGTTTTCAGGTCTTTTGCACAATTCTGTAATTACTGGTCGAGAAATTGTAGATTTATCCACTTCAAAAAGCAAACCAATATAATGTGCATGTAGAAAATGGAAGATTCTATGGAGATATGATTTTCGAGCGTTTAATTATTGAGTAGTGTAACTCAAAATATTCATGCTCGGTTGAAAGATAATAAGATGTTTGGGAGTTATAATTCCATTATTTATAAGATATTATTACAAAATTTCTCTCAATTTTGTTTTGTTTTAATGAATGTAGAAAATCATTTTAAATGGTATAATTAGTTTAGCTAATTTCAACAATAAATAAGATATTTATACTTATACATGACATACGTATCAAATAAAATAATAGCTTTTGCTCTTGATATGTTGAATGCAATTTTTTGTAGACAGTGTCTTATAACTATTTCGCATTATTATTAGAATTTTTATTGTCTTTCATCTATCTTCTATGCGCAATTAATTCGATATTGAAGTTAAAGGTGTGTGTGTGTGCGACCGAGGGGCAAGGGGAGTATAAAAGCCCCGGGCGCTACTTTTGGGGGGCGCCATGGAGTCAAAATAATACTGTGCTTATGCCATTTTGAAGAAAAAAATATGATAGTGGCAGAAAAATGGTGGTGCCATTTACGCTTGTTAAACCACTGACAACGAGTGGGATAAAAAGAAATCCTTCTTTCTGGCTGCCACTTACTGTTGCTATGCCACCGGCCATGGTGACAAAACGTTATTGCTTGTATGCCACTTTTTAAAGTCAAATACGATAAGGGATCGAAAGATATCATGATCCGGACGCGGTTTCCAAAAGATTAGTCACTGATGAAGAAGGGGGCTGGGGCGAAAAATATTATGACCCGGGCGCCAATTTCCCTTGCTACGACGCTGGTTTTCAGTTATAGAAAGATGATGTTTTTAAATGAATTTAAATATCTAGTCATCATTACAGTCCTTAATACTGACGAAATTATGATTTAAAATCTGTCAAAAAAAATTATGTCACTTCCACTTTGGAAAGATTTTCCTACAAATTAGGCTTCAAACCTCGAATATGAAATCATGAGAATTGTCTAGAAATACCCACCTGGTATGAAAGCACGATGCATAGGTACAGAACACATCCGTGCACCTAGAACCGTTCATTCATTAAGTCGTTATGTAAAAATTGGAGACATCTTTTCATTTTTTTTTATCATTTTCTCGTTTCATGTAATAAGAACCTTAAGAGACATGGCACGAAAGCCGGCGTGAAAAAGAGAAAATATATTGGAATAAGCACTTTAAAGTTATTCTATATAGCTCACATTTCAGAATAAATTATACACGCGTTACTAACCACGATATACATTTATACTAAATAATAAATAAATGGGTTGTCGAGCAAATGACAATTTTCTCCAATATTCTTATTTGAAATAGTTTACTAATATATTTGTCCAATTTTTCCGTTCAATTGCTATTCTAACATTATTAAACAATTTTCTTAACTTGACTTTTTTCATATTTATAATTTTGTAATCGGTTTTTCACTCGCTTCCTGATATGCTGAAATTTTGTACACTTTTGCATTGTCAATGACAAAGAGCTATTTTGAGAACTTAATTATTAGTTAATCAATTGGTTTAATTAAATTCTGATACCATACTCGTGGCGCCACCTGGTACTGAATTTGAGAAAAATGATATCAAGAAACCATAATATTTATAATAATAAATGAAAGACTGAAAAATAGAAAAAAATTCTTAATTTAAAAAAATAATTTTTTAGTATACTAATAAAAATGTCTAAAAATATTTTTAATAAATTTATGATTCATTAGTTTCGATATAATAATAATTTTTTTGAATATTTTCTAATTGCTTTTGAGGTTGGAGGCTGCAAATATATTGGCTCTATTTTAATTTTATTCATTACATTGAAAAGTTTATTTTGAGAGCACTCGTGATTCTTCACATCAGATAACTATGCGGTGTACAATGGCTTTTTTTATTTTTGTGTAGTATCCTCCAATAGGATTTTTCTGAATCTAAACTCATAGATAAACATTTCGTTCATTAATTAGTTATTACATTTCATTTAGTATATTTCATTCTGTAATATTCCATTGATATAATGCAATGCGTATGAAAATTATTTTATTTTATAAATGCAGATTCACGATAATACGAGGTGCCTTTTCTTTTTCAACCTCCGATGGCGCTGCAGAGTAACCAGTCGAGCCATAGGTGGAGCTGTTCTGCGAAGATTCCCAACAATAACTTATGTCACTATAGAATCCAACACATTAGTTAGAACTGAGCTGGAGGACCCTTAACATCTCACTCTTCAAAGCTTTTGTGTCGAAAAGCAACCTTAATGGTAATTTACTCCTGATAATAAAATCATCTTGTTAGTCACACTAGCCTTTATTTTATGCCCCATCGCAGGTTGGAAAAAAATATGTACTGAGTATCTCTACCTCCAATGTCGGGCAATAGGGTGACGCTTGCTTTTATTGTTTATATATTTTCAGTAACTTTTTCTCATGTATCTAGATTCAATATTCTGTGCGAAGAAGAATTTTTTTTATGTAATTTGAAAATTCTTTGTTATAAGGTTAATTTCCAACTTGAGAGATTATTGTGATGAACAGCTTAACAATCATTCTTCCAATGTACTTCATGCCTTTTAACTATAAACTATATACATTCTACAATAGTTCTCATTTTATTTATAAAAGGAAATAGGAATAAATCCGTTTGAGTTTCTTTGATAATAAACTAAATATAACTACGACTGTAAAATAATACATAGTTTCACCTTAAATATATTGAAAGATGTTTTAGGATAAAGTGGTGTCGTATAAGATTTTCTGAAAGAGCAATGCAAATCTGATTTTAAAAACATAAATGATAAATTTAATAATCTATTTACAGCTATAGATTCCCTACCAGTGTTTACAAACTTTCAAATGTCGAAAAATCCTATGCTTTAATTAAGCATTAATTACCCGACTAATATCATATTTATCCTACAAACTCGAGCCTTATAATGTAGTAGACGGCATTGCTAAAGATGCTAAATGCAAGTAACGATAGATCGTAAAATATATTAACAGCCGTTAGGTTATCATTTCTAGAGGAACAGGGCACTTTAATCCAATAAAATATTCAGTTGCAGATTATCTAAGTTCAATTGAACATTATAATGCAATCGATGATCCAAAGTTTCATATTTGAGCAGCATTTTTGAAAACTAATCATACAACCTAGGAAAAAAATGATGATATTCTACTTAGAATTATCGCTACCTATCGTTCTGGAATTTTCTTTCATATCTCCGAATCTTCTGTTTGGTTGACTTTATTTGTTTATCTTATACTTGTTTCCCTGGACTTTTGCAACCATTTGTTTCTATTACAACCACCGAAACATTGCAATTTTATAATCATCGTTTCTAAGCAATTCACAACTTCTTTCCTTATTTTAAGCAATTTTAATCTGCCATATATTTTATTCTCTTATAATCTGTTTATTTCTATTATGATCATCAGTCATTTCTTCATTCAGTCAGCATTAATGTATTTTCTTCTACAAGTATTGTTTTTTGAAGAACCATAAAAACAATTTGTAAGAAATGTATTTCCCTGAAAAGAATGATTGTTCAGGAAATATCATCTGATATAAATTTCCACCAACTTAATGCTTTTAGCAGTTGAAACATGCAGCTTTGATTAAAATTCAACACGGAATAATTTATTTTATTCCATTTAAACATTTTCTTTGTTTCTACAAAGAAACAACGAAAATATTGATAAAAGAA